>VZTI01004732.1:984941-1046121 GCA_013397865.1 Struthidea cinerea
GTTGTTTTTTTTCTCTCTTCCCCCCCCCCGCTTTTTTTTTTTTTTTTTTTTTTTTTAATTCCTGGGTTGTTCTGTGGTGACTGATTCAGTCCGGGTACAAGAGGCTCTCTGTGACTGAGAATTGCTCCTCCGAATGTATGACTGTGGGGTCTCTCACCTTCTTCTAGATGGCAATTACCTTCCAGGATCACATAAATCATTCAGTTGTGCTATGCTTCATAAAAGCATTGACATGTGTTATTGCTTAAAAACAGTAATTGCAATTCAAATATGCTGGATTTTTGTAAAATGTTTCAGGAGATGGTAGACTGTCCCTCATTTGCAGTTTATTTTTTCAGAGGTGCAAACACACTGGCAGTGCTTCCAGAATCTTACATTTCTGTCATGTCTTTAGCTTTTTGCCTTTCCTTTGTGAGTAGGTGAATGATATTTATTTTCTCCAATTTCTTTTGTGGTGTTGAAATCACTTTGTATCCTCATTAATCATAGGGTGGAAGATTTTCAGCCTTGAGTTCCAGTGCCATTGATAAATACTATGGTGGCAAATGCCCTAAGCTAAAATGTAAATTTTCACTTTCTTATGAATTATTAAACGTAGTGCTGTTAGTATATGAAGAATTAATTTATAGATAATGATGAAGAATGACCGGTTTATTCTTTGTTACATTTAAGCTAGTGTTCAATAGATATGCTTTATTATTAATGAAAAAATTACTCCTTTGTTTGTACTACAATGAACATGTTTTCAGTGGGGCTGAGACTTCTGTCTCTGCTTCAAGTATTAATAATGGTAACTATGGTTGTATATAACTTCTGCCATGAATATGAGAAAAAGTGTGAGTAAAAAATTTGTGGACGCTTAACTTTGTCTTATATTGTGAAGGGGGAAATATTTAATAAAGTTTAATTAATAATGTATTTCTTGTTTTTTGCAAAATCAGATACATTTCAAACCATGTTTTTAGTCAATTTGTTGCTGGCAAACGGTAACAAAATAATGATATTTTACTTCAAGGCTGTTAAATGGGCAACAATCTGCCCAATATAGTAAAATCTGACTGTAAGCTGTTATAATGAGCGTGAGTTTGTGGCATGTATATATATATATATTTGATGTGCAGAATACTATTTAGCTGTAGCCATACAAGTAAAATTTTAGGAAGAGAGGAAATAAGGGAAATGCACTCATGTTTGCACTAAGTAAAAGCACTTATAGGGCTGTTTGCCTGGGGATTTTTTTTATTTTTACTGTTTTTCCAGTGTGGATTGTTGTGCTTGATTTGGCTGGTATTTTTGGCATTAAAATCAAGCCACTGGAGCTTACCTGATGTCACTTTCTGTAGAGGATGAAGGATGCATGGGAGGAGAGAGCCCCAGAGGGCAAGATTTAAGGAGGAAGATTTAACTTCTTTTGTTGCTGTCTTTTGAGATAATGGTAATGTTGAGTCCCTCGAAGTGAAGTGTAGGTGCTCAGTTCCTTATGACAGTGCACTGCAAGCATGTTACCTGTTCAGAGCACTGGGTACTGCAAGCTCGCTGCCCCAGTTGGCACCCACTGTGTTTATGTGAGCATGTGTGCAGGGGCTAAAACTGCACATCTCTAGCGAGCATCACTGCAAGACAGGAGGAAAGATGGGAAAAGTGGCATCTTGCTCTTCAATCCCCTTCACAGAATCTCTGTCTCATGCCGTGGTTTAGACCAGAATCTCAGGTTTGGTCTTAGACTATTAACCTCCTTCGTTTTGTTTTCTCTGTACGGATTGTCTGAGCGAGCAGTCCTATTGGCTGCATGATTTTCGAGTTTCCTGGGAAGAGTTAGACTGACTTAACTAATATCAGCCAACTAGAACACTGTGTGAAACATAGCTCCAAGTAGTTGGCAAAGTAACAGTTACTGTGTTCACTTAGGCAAAATAATAATTTAATCATCAAAAAGAGGAATTTTGACATGTTGAGCGTATTAGCAGAATAAAATATCTTGACATACATCTTCAAAATGTTTCTATGACATCCAATGTGATGTTGTCTCAACAAAAAAGACCCCACAACAACAACAAAACAACCTAGGAGGGTATGTTTTTCAATGCCGGCAGCTATGGATTATATATTAATTTTTATATCAACTTTCTTATGGCATTTAGAAAGCAGTTACTTTGGTTGCTGTGACTGAGGTCAGAGCTCACTGATAATGGTACTTGTGGTGCCCGAGTTTTTATATGCTCTTCTGTATTTTCACTGCAGACTTTCAGACATTTTTGCTGTCATGGGAAGCTGCATCAGGTAGGGTGTCTTTTTGGCTTTTGGGTGTGGATCTGATGCCATTTCCTTATAGCCTCAGTTTCGATATAAACATCTCCTCTGGGAATTCAGATCCATTCAGTATATATAAAACTTTCATATGCAATATCATACCTTTCTCCTTGCTGTCCTCTGAAACGTAACAGCAGGCTCCAGATTCTAATGAAGGTGTTCTCACCTTCATGTTTTATTAAGGCTCCTGTGCTTTGATGCTTGGGATGAGTTCAGGTGAATAAAGGTGGACTTCTAAGTCTTTTTGCCTTAGAAGCTTCTGCATATTTGCCATTTTTCCAGTGATTTTGTAGTGCTTATCTTGCTGCTTTGTTTTGCCTATTTAGAAACATGATAAATTAGGTAATGGAATTTGTGCTGTTGTTTCCCAGTAAAGCACTGATAAGCCATAAGATCCTATTATTTGTAAAACATGTTTGTAATTATTTAATTGTATAATTCTTTGTAAGACAGAAGTGGCAAATAGGGTTTTAACAGGGAATTAGAAATGAAGGACTGTTGACCTGTTAAAAAGAAACAAGGAAATGTCAGCTTTAAATGAGGAAGAGGTTGAATGAAACTACCATAGCCTTGGGACTAAAAAAAAAATCACCAAAAAACCAAATGCAAAGCAAGACTACCACACTTAGAAATGTTCAGTCTTTAAACCTGACTTATTTGATAAAGTATTTAGCAAAGTATTTTGGTAAGTGCGGCCTCCCTTTGTCACACCTGCCCTTGTACTGCCGCTTGAGTTTGCAGCAGCGTCTTTGCTGCAGGAGAATGGCTGTAAGTGTTTGGTGGAAGTGCTCCTGTTCACTCTGGCGTTCTGGAGGAATGGAGCCTCTCTTGGCAGCAGCTGCTGGTGGTGGTTTGCCATCTTCTGACCAGTGCAAATACTTGCATCCCATTCTTGCTTCCTTGTCTTGAGGACACAGAACAGCAGCCAAACTGTTCCCTTTTAAGACTTTGTGACCAACACTTCGAAGACACCAGGTCAAAAAGATGTAATGCCATTATTTAGGATATTCTGATGTGGATTTGATTGTTCGGATTTTGTGTTAATATTTGAAAATAAACTTTTAAATTGATCTCTTGTGTCTAAGCAACTGTTTGTTATATTGCTGAAACAAAACCAAAAAGAAACCCTTACATCTGGATAATACTGGTGGTATTATAAAGTGATTTCAGAAGTCTAAAGTCATTGCACATACGTCAGAAGCTGATGAGACATTTGTGTGACTGGATGTGTTTTATGTTAATATTTGCTTCAAGGATAGGTCTTTTAAGTGCCTTTACTTATTAGACACCTTTGCTTATTAGATCATATCACCAAATTTTTGCTAATTTAGGATGTTATCAGAGTTTAAGTCTTATGCTAGAGATCTTCTTTTATTGGGCAATTCTACATGGAAATTATTTTTGTCTAGAGTTCTTTAGATTGAAGTGTAGGGGTGGGGTTTGGGGTTTTTTTGTGTATTTGTTGGTTTGTTTTTTTTTGTTTTTCCTCCAGCCAAGTATCTCAATCATTGAAAAGATTCTGGTACAGCTATGTAAATGTAGCATTGTAATGGTTACTCTACTGCTGTTTAAAAGTAATTTAATCGTTGTGCGTCTCACTGTCATTCTCTATTTATTATGGAGGACTTCTTTGTGAAGTAAGGAAACATTCCTCTCCAGCTGCTTATAAAAATGGTTTTTAGAACGGTTAAGTGGATAAATGTTACCAGGCCACACTCTAAACCACTTGGGAGTTGAACTTTTTACTCTGGATCCCTGTCCAAAGGAACCAGACATTTTTAAAAACTCCAGAACAGCATGAGCTGATGCTGCTGAGGCATTCTGCCTGTCTGTGACATTTCATGCTTCAGGGAGAGCCAAAAGTGGAGAGTTGTGACTTCTGGATATGTTCTCTGAGAAGAACATCTCCCGATGGTCTTTGCTTGAGGTGCAGGCCATTTAGGAAATTCAGTGTGTCATTCATAAACCTTCTGGTGCTTGTTCCGAAAACCAGCACAGGGCTGCTTTGTTCAGGGACGAAATACTTCAGGGTCCAGCAGGTTGACAGCCTCTATTTCAAATGTACTGTGCATTGAGGGGTCCTCCAAAAGAAGAAAGTTATCTGATAGATAACACTGCAATGATCAACGAATTACAGTATGACATTATTTGAAGTGTGAACCCTTAGGAACAGGTTTCCTGAAAAAATGTAAATTGTATCAATAATTAAAGAAAATACCATTTCTGTGTGTGTAAGGTTAAATCAGCTACAGTTGTTTTTCTTGTAATATTAATGAAATGGATGCTTGCAAAGCAGTTTTTATTTTTTTCCTCCAGTTGGTCTTTCAGTTGCTGTTGGGAAGTATAATTGCCTAATTTCCCAGGATTGCTATGTAAGCTACTGATGTTGCAAGTGTCTGCTTCATTGTCTTTTTCCTCCTTCTTCCCCCTGCCCCCATAAAACATGCAGGAAGTAATTTCATCACTGCGAAGGATCTTGCAGAAGAAATAAGATCATTAACATCTGAGAAGGAGGGACTGGAAGGACTTCTCAGTGAACTGTTGGTTCTGAGTGCCAGAAATACACGAAAATTGGAGAGAATCAAAGATGATTACACCAGACTGAAGCAAGAACTTGAACAAGGAGAGACTGCCTTTGGTAAGTAGTTTACAGATTGTTACAGCTTTTTGCTCAGTCCTGATCTCCTGGAGGTGTGCTGGCTTTGATGAATCATTCTGCATTTCACAGAACATACTGACTGTTCTGAGGAAAGTCTGGCAATGACCTAGATAAGCAGTATGTTCAATATCCTCTCAGCTGTTTCCCCCAGGGCTGGGGGAGGCCGTGGGGAACAAGGGATACCCCAGCAACATACCAGTTTTTGAATTCTATCTTAGCCCAGTTCTCAAAACCTTTCTTTTCTAAGCCCATTTTTATCCTAGTGATGTTGGCACCGTGCTTATATTCACATACAGAGGAACATGTGGTCTTTATGCAGAAGCAGTAGATGTGTCTGGCTGTGAGTACAGGAACACGTTTGGTATATGTAACTAAGTGTTTAGTGTGTACATATAAAACACATTTGGTGGTGGGTCTGAACGTATGAGGTGCAAGAGATTCCTGATTCTGAAAACAAGAGTTCTCGTAGTAAATTTCTGTCTGAGGGGGAGTTTAAACAGCTTGCCAAGTGCTGCTCTCACACAACTATGAGCAGTGTGCTTGGGCTGTAGTGTCATGGTGGAATTGGAGAGGTTGTCTGCAATTACTGGGAAAGCTACTGACAAATTACCAAATAGCAAAGTCATTCCTAGACCTGACTTACTCTCTTGTCTGCTCTACTCACTCCTGAAGTTGAAACAGATAAAATGGCCTTGCTGCTTGCTTAAATGAAAAGGCTCAGTAATATTTGATTGACTACAAATGTACAGTTACTATAATTACCTCTAAACAATTAAATATAATTCTGAGAGCTATTTTAAATCTCTAGGATTTTGAAATGTGTTTCCTTTTTCAGGATCTTATGAGCAGTAGGTTGGGTGAAGAGAGGAAGGTGCCTCTGTTTTAGAAGCATATGAAGTTTCTACATAGGCAAGTGGATACGTAGAGCTACCTTAGAAATGATAAGATTTGTAGGCAGCTGGATACATCTAAGACAATGTTTTAGAAATGCATAGAACAATGTATATACATGCACTTCTAGATAAGGACTTGCTTTTTTAGAATCTAGGTAAAATTAAAAAAAAAGATTCCTCAAATTTAGTGCATTGTGATACAAACTCAGAAATGCAGATGAGGCAATGCTTCTTCTTTCCTTGGATTTTCAAGTGAGCTGAAAAGGGTTCTGACCTTCTAATCAGTCCATTTTGTTTCTCTTTTGTTTCTAGGACGATTAAACTTCCTATAATACACATGCACCTTCTCATTTGTGTTTTAATTCAGCAGGGTTTTAAATAAAGCCTGTACAAGACTCTTGCTGAAGCAACAGAAATGGTATCAGTTTATACACTCTTTTTTTCCTTTGGCATTTATATAGCTGTAAGGAGATACCTTCTTTACATGACCTCTACTGTCCACGATTTGTGACAATAAATTTCAAAATACTGGGTGTTTACTGTGTAGATTTTTTTTTTAAATTTATTGTGATTCGGTAGGCATAAGGAGAAATCTATCCTTGTGTTAAAATAAAATGCTGTCAAGCAGATACTAGTCAGAGATATGTAAATTGAAACCTGACATCTTCCCTTTTCATTGTCTCTGCCCCCTTTACATGTGTTCTATCCTATTTTCTCCTTTAGAAAATGGAAATATTTGAGAGCACTAGCATGGGTTTGATACCAACACATTTAACTGAATGTAAGCCTTCATATATACTCTGGAAAACAGTATGCAGATGATCTCTTGAAGAAGAGAGGCCACCTTTATGAAACAGTGTTATTTTGCACAGCACTTTTATGTTTAGGGAATAAAGCATAAAGAATTGGAATACAATTTTGTTGCCATTTGTTTTTGCTGTTGTTTGAAAGAACTGGAGATAATTGTGTTGGCTTTGTCTGCACTGTGAAAGGTGTGATTTGAGTTGGGGTAGCTGACCTGACTTACTTCACAGCCTTAGGCCTGGTGTTTCATTTATGCCAATAAAATCTGTGTTGCTGCAGAGAAAGGCAGTTCTGCCTTTATTGTGTTCCTGCCCCAACCCCAACTAGGTCAGGGTTAGGGTTAGGTCCTATACATGTCTATTTCTCATCTGGCATTTGAATTGTTATGTGCCTGTGAGCTTCTTGAAAACTTACTTCCCTTTTTTTTTTTTTTAACTGAACATAATACTATTTTGTATGGAAAATATTAGACAAAAAAATTAAATGTTAAAGTATGTGTGTATGTTTGTCTTTCTCTTGTGTATAAATTGGTCACCTATTTTTTACTTCATTAATAATTGTTGATTTCTCATAGTAATGCAGATATAAGGAAGCAGACGTCAAGGGAAGAGACTTAATCACATAATAATCAGAGCTGGAATTTTAAATAGGACACATCATTAGCATGTTAATGAATTTTCTCACTCTGTGCCAGCTGCCCAAGTATAAAAGATATTGCAGATGTAGTGCAAAAATCAGGCTTGGCTTACTGCACTGAGAGCTGTCAGTGCTCCCTATAAAGGAAATTTGACAAAAAATCCTTTCGTATTTTTAGAGATGCTCAAAAATATGTTTTTCATGTTGGATAATAGAAGCATTGACAAGTAATGCTATGTATTAGCATTTTAGGATGAATAGTACTAATTTGCCCTTTAGACATTGACTTTCTTCTGAGGCCGTCAAAATGCTGCTATAAAAGTGATCAACTTTTATTGTCATTTCACAGATAGGAAAGCCAGAGACTTAGAGATCATATAATTTACCTGAAATGGTGGTGAAACAGTTTCCCAGTTGATGGTCTAGCATCAATCCTGATTGAATCAATCACTTGCAATGAACATGTGAAACCAAGTGGTGCTGTGATTCTGTGTGAGCTTTATATTCTTCTGGACCGCATGACATGATGATTCTGGGAAAATCGCTGAAGGTCTTGGGCTTCATCATTGAGCAGACCTGTCTTATAAAGTCAGAAGGATCTGTCGTAGCAAAGAAGAGAACTGCTTTACAGCCCAAAACAACCAGACTTGCGTTCCAGACAAGTGAAGCTTAATTACTTGCCTGTCTGCCAAACTGTTGGGTTGTGCTTATAAATCCTGGCTTGGGCTGATTGGCATTTGTAACCCAGGGCTGGAAATGAAACCTACCCTCTTGTTGTGGTTTTCTCACCACCAGTACTGATGGGAGAGTTTTCCTGCCTCATCTGCTGAATTCTTTCCCTGGCTGCTCTCAGCCTTTTTCTGCCCCTATTACACTTTTGAGAAAGCATCTCCTGTGAGTAATGTATGTACACACACAACTAGGGGGGGCCGTGCTTCCCGATCTAATTGCTAGGTTGTGCTTGCCAAGTCATGTTAAGTAGAATTTCTATACTGAATTAATTTCTGGAGGAAATATAAAATAAAGACTTTCATGCACATGAAAATAGCTTTTAAACCCTTTTAAAAAAAACCAAAACCCAAACTACTGTTTGAAGGCTGATATTTCAGTCTCTCTCCTCAACTCTTGTTGCCATCCTTTGAGTTTTATTGTCTTAGAAATTGCTTGTGTAAGTCCTAAAGCTCTTACCAGCCTGCTTGTACAGTAAAGCTTTCTGGAATTGGGCAGATACATTTATTAAACAAGGAACGAGATGTAGCAGAGGGATTTCTTGGGAAGCTGGAAATTTCTTTCACATTCAGTTTTACTTTTTGTTCAATACACACACTCTGCATGCTTGCACAGAATATCTCACAGTGTTTTGTCCTTTTAACAGAAGAAAAACCTATCAGAGTCCATTTTTTAATCTGCATTTTTTTAATAAAAAACCTCAATGTTTTGGCTTTAGAATACTACTTAGGAATAAAATGTTTTCAGAATGTACTTCGAAGAATAACAAAAATTCTGCTATTCTTTTTATAGTCATTGTTCGAAAAGCTGCGTATTTGACTGTTATGGAGGATGAAATTAAGTAGTCTATAACTTAATATTGTGTGGGCAGCAGAAACCACTTGTGGTGCTGCTTAATGTAATACTTGCTATTGCATGCTGAAATATTGATGAAAAGAAGGTTCTGTGCTTCATATACAATTGTATAGGATGTGATTTATCAAACTGTTAATGATCATTTGCTACAAAGCATTTTTATTCTCTTTCAAAGACATTTTTATTCCGATAGGTGCAACACAGAGAGTCCTGCAATAGAGAGACATGCAGTGTGCTTTGCACCGGGAAACCTACTGTTTCTGTTTGTTTAAATATTTGTTTTTAATAACAGCTGTAATACAACAGCTTCTCTATTTTTTTTCACAACTGGTCTTTGGAATGCTATTTGAAGATGTCTAAATATTATTAATGATTTTACACCGTTTTCAATTTTTTGCAAAAAATACTAACTAAGTATGACATAAACCCATGTGCCTATGACATAACCAGAATGATTCCATGTTTTGTGTTACTGATTTTTCGGGTGGTGGTTTTAATGTTCTTCCTTAGTGCTAGTTTTTCTGCACCAAATAGGCTTTCCATATTGTTTCTGTAGTTCATCCTGTGTTTGAGTGATGATCTGATTCTAAACTGAAGAGCTGAACCTTTTGTTTGCTTCTGTTTGAATAAATCATTAAAGGAGACCCCACATAGTGTGTAACAGATGGGCTTCCATGAGGAAGAAGCTGCTCTGAGTCTCGTGTCTCCACTTCCAATTTGTGCAGGGTCATTACATTCTGCATGTCACACCTTTGTGAAATGCTTGTTGTCATTAAAGTGAGTGGTGAAATTGAATGGCTTATTGCTTATGTCTACGGCCATCTCTGCTTAAACAGTGATCCTGCAGGACTTAGCCAGTGGTCACTCCAGATTTCACAGAAGGTGTAAAACCCTCGGTGGTGATGCAGTGCAGCTGGTAGCATCCTTTCTCTGAGTTGATGCTCCAAAGTAGCGCTTGGCAGCCTTCTGTTGGGCAGTGTGGAAAAGTCATGTCCACGTAAGAAAACAAAAGGATAAAACAACAACAACAAAACCTCTAAGAAGCCCAGTCTTGTGGAGCTCCTTTTGTGTTGTCTTGGGCAAATACAGCATGAGTAATTACCCTCTGCTCGTTAGTATTCTCTCTGCTGTTTCATTTGAAAAATTGGTGTTCCTGCATTTGCATGGACTTGCACTGTTATGCTTATTCTGTGCTTGTTTGTGTATCACTGATTGTGAGCATGGGTCTCATTTTCTTGGCTTATTTTTAAAGCCAATAAAATTTTTATTTTTGGGATCTTACAAGTTAAGTATACACATATACATCTTTTGGTCCTATAATTCTGTAATGGTAGTAACTGCATGTCAAATTGTTACCAAGCTTTGAGGATCAAATTCAGACTAATGATTTTCATTCCCTGTCACGCTTCCACAAAATCATCCACATCATCTTTGTTAAATAATATTTAACTATAAGTAGTTGAAGGGGTTTTTTTTTTGTGTTATGGAATTGCCTTTTTTGATCGATACTATCAACAGAATTTAGTAACATAAAAGGAGTAAATTCTGCTAGGCATTTCCTGTAACTAAAATCTCAAACACATTTTTATTTTAGACATCAATTTTTGTCATGATTGAAAAGATTGGAAACCAGTATGTTTAAGTGTAATTAAGTTTGCCATATGTCTTGAGTCACTTGTAATTGTGTTTCTTATAATGGTGATTATAAAGGTCATCGTGTCTGATGTTGTTCATTTAAATATGTAAAATACTTTGGTTTTCACTTGGGGCATAGAGGTTTAGTCTGTATAAATGCAATGGAGGTATTAAATTTAATCTGGCCTTTCTGTATAATTAGATGCAAATATGTGTAATTCAGAAAATATGAAACATTCAGGCAGCTTGAACTGACAAAGCAGCTTGGTTCAAAGCCCACCAATATCTGTAGAGAACTTTTGATCAGTGCATTTCTCTGTTGATGCTCAAAAGGTGAGCTTCTCTTCTATCTTTTTCTTCCAAGATTGGATGGCAATAACTTTATTGAAATGTTTTATGTACCTGTGTAATACTTTTTAGACAGCAGTGTGAGGTAATTACACACAGAATAATAACTCCTGAAATGACCCGATAGTAATGCTGCAGTCATAGAGGTGGTTATCTACCAGGTGCAAGGAGTAGAGCTTGGTCTGAAGTTTTATGCTGAGTCTCTTCAGGGAATATGATGTCATCTTTAACTAGGATAAGCATAGAGACATCAAGGCTTTGTAAGTTTCAGGCCAGAGGAACATAGAGTGGTTCTGTTGGAATCATGGCAGTGCAATCAAGTGGTGAAAAGCGTTGCTGAACAGGTTCCTACTGCAGTGGGAGATGGGCAGCCTCCCCCCGAAATGCAGTGTGGGCACTTTCTTGTGCTGGCGTGCATGCAAACAAGCAAGCAGAAAGTTCTGACAGTATTCCAGGCAACTTTTTCCTTTACATCTGAAATGCTGTTGCCAGCTATATACACGGTGCATTAAACTTTTGGAGTGGGCGTCATATCAAATTATTCTGGTTTGCTGTCTCTGCTCTAGGTTTCTGCATTGCTCTGCTTTTTAGTTCAACTTCTTCAGCTGACAGCGATGCAACAGAATAAGTAGGAAGAAGCAACACAGATGAGTTAAATTTGGAATAAATGTGGAAATGCATACCACCAATTTTAATCATTCTTCATTCGATTCTGGTTCTGCAGCTGCATCTTCTGAGGTACTGGGCTCAGATTGAGATTTCACTTTTTTTTTCTTAATGCCTATAGCTGGTTTCAAAAAGAATGAGATGCTAAGATGCCAGAAAGCTAGGATTAAAAAGGAGAGGAAAAAGTAGTGTCTTCTGTTCATTGGCCAGATAGAACAGGTTCCCATATGCAATTCAAACTCCTGTAGCATGACACTAACCCTGGTGACAACCAACAAACATTCTTTAGTTTGCCAGTTCTGGAGTTTGAATATATCATGCTAGGAAATTTGTAACTCTCTTCCTGATAGTGTACAGCTGCCATTTCTACATGTTATGTTAAGAGAATTCCAGTTTTGTCGGAAGGATGCTGTGTCTGACTGGAGCTGCTCAGAGGCAGGCAGAAGAGTCTGTGTCTGGTGGTGGGGTGCTCAGAAAAGGACCAAGAAAAGTGGTGACATGTAGTGACACTAAGCAGATAGGATCAAATTAATTTTCAAAGAAAGGTAAATACTGCTTTCCTTGTCTCACAGGTGAGGTAATGGAGGCACTCAGGGAAGTGGTTTCTGTTCATTTTGCTATTTCATATAGGTAGTGCCTGTATGTATCTGGCCAGGACCTTTTGAATGGGATTACAGCATGTTTTTGACAACTTGATCCCGAAACATTAATAGGTTGGAAGTATGAAAACAGTGTTTGGTCTCTTTTAAAAACATGAAGTTTTATTGAAAAAGTCAATGAATGGTTGGTCTACCGTTCACAGGTTTAAGTTATGTTCCTTTTGGTTTTTATTCTCAGTGTCATACAGCATGGTTTTGCTTTGTTTTCTTTTTTTTTTTTTTTGATGATGTTCAAGTTATATTAACATGGCATGATATTTTCAGGTCCCAGAAATGTGCAAAGGGCTCTTTAGGATACTTTGCCTCATATAGTTTCTCTTGAGGATGAGTATAGAAATGGATAGAATACTTAAGAGATCATGTCAATTTGTTTTCAAGTAGTACTTCAGTGAAACCAATCTCAGGCAGTTATCCTTTCAAATATTCAGACTTTTCTGCAAATTGAAGATAAAAATAGTGCAGCATTTTATATTCAGTTACTGGTTTGGATTTTATTTAATTTTTTTAGCTGTGAGCAAGAAAATGTTGGTTTGGGTCATCTGGGATCACTGACATAGAAGTGATGTGCTGGAAGAGGAGTATACTGCAGCAGAAGCAGAGAGTGAAGATACTGTTTAACCTTTTAATTGCAGATATTTTTCAGATGTAGGTATTTTGATTAAAAATCTTAGCACTTTAGTGTATTTCCACCCAAAAGTTTTCATTCAAGAGTTTTGACAGTATTCTTGAGTTACAGTGTACAAATCTAATTCTATGCTTGCATAAATACATGCAATTTGTAAAGAATTATACCTCCTTACATCGATGGTAAATTCAGCTCACTGACTGAAGTCAGATATTTATTTTTCTCAGGCATTACCTTTCATCTTTGCTTTGATACTGACTGGCAGTATTCAGATGCAGCATCTAAAAGTATGTACATGTAAGCAAAAGAAACCCCTGGCATACCATTCCATTTGGAATACAAGATGTCCCTCATGAAATGCAGGTTGTTTTTCCTCCAGTTTTTGTTCCTGCTGATTGTCAGATGTAGAGTAATTTCTGCGTCATTCTTTCTTGCTTTTGTTGGTTTAAGGTTTTCTTTGAGTTATTTGCAAATACAGTAGTAAAGATACAAACTAAATGAAGGTTTCTTTAAAAGATATTGTAAAATAGGGGTGTTATCAGCCTTGACTGAGTTTTCACTTAATAATTAAATTTTTAAAGTGAATGAAATTACTGTCTGCTGTATGGTTCATTCCTTCAATCACCACAGGGTTCCAAACATGCTGCAGGCTTTAATACCCACAGATATGCAGAAGTATAACCAAATCTGGAGTAATGGATAATATTTACTGAAAGGTGGGGGAGGTAAAATACCTGATGATAAATCCAGGATAAACCTACTGAAATTCTAATCCTTTCTGGAAGAGCTGGGTTTTGTCCCTAAAAGTATTTTAATGCTACATGTATTATGGTAAAGAAGGCTTTTCAATAGAAAACCTCTTCCAATTGACACCTTTTACAAAGACAGACAAGTAGAAATACAGAGAATTTAAATGGAGGAAAGAGAGATTATTTGTTCTGACTTTGATTCCCCAAAGAAAATGTATTTACATCTTCTTAAGCTTTTAGTCTTTTTCTGTGCTTCCATTAAATCCTAACTGATTATTCTGAGGCAATGGAAATCTCATTATTTAGAGCAGAGTTAAGTACCTTCCACCTCCGGTTCAGAAGCTAAAAGTTTTTGCCCAAGAATTTTCTTTCTTTGTGCTTGGAGACATAAATTGGAGCAAAAGGCAGAAAATCAAGGAATTGCTAATGCCTGGAGTTAGGAACTGGAACTCTGTGTCCTTCAGATCGATTTCTCTTCTTGCTTGAGCAGGAACAGAGGCAGTTTGCTGATGCTTCAGTTGATTTGGGCCACAGTTTCCTTGCACGAGGCATGGAGGTAACCACTGCTTCTGTTACACAATCCTGTTGTGTGGTCTGTGCTCCACAGGCTCAATACTTAGGCACAGGAGAGGGTAGTAGCAGGTCAGAGTATAAAGCCCAGAGGGCTTTTGTCATCTATAATTGCAAAGAATCTGTGGCCTGTGTGCAACAGGTGCTTGTGATTAGTATTTCTGATGGCCTGCCAGATTTCAGCTGATGGGCTGAGATCATGTAAGATATATAAGAAATTCACAGAACTGGTTATTTGAAACATTACTTTTTTTGTTGATGTGTTTGAACCTGGTTTCTTTGCGCAAAAATATTGTAGTAGAATATAATTAAAACTTTGATGCAACTGAAAAGAAGATTCAGTCATCATGTTTGTGACTGATATCTGTGGTTTGATGTGCATGTTGAAGGCTTGGGTAAAGATAAACAGGCGTGTTTGCCAAGCTGCATAAGATTAAACAGTTCATTACCTGTTGGAATTATCAGCTGCAAGACACCTTGCATAATTTGGACTACAACCTTTATATGCTTTTGGCTGGATTACACCTCTTATCTAGTGAGGTGCATTGAAATACAATTAACAATGTGAGCTGGGAATGACACGCTGAAACTATGTGTATTTTTGTGCAGATAAACAATCCTATATCTGGATCAGAAGTCATAGTAACATTTCATCTACTAATTTTTTTCCCAGTTCCTGTGTTCTAAAACGTTGTGCAGAGAAAAATAATCTATTCTCTGTGCCAGAAAAAAGCAAATAGACACCAGCCATGTCTCCTTAAAGAACATTTGGAAAATGTTAAATCCTGCAGAAAACAGCAGTTATTTTAGATCTTTCATATTCTTGATTTTGAATGTTTTGTTGGAGAGAGAATTTTGAAAATGGAGACAGAAGTTCTGATCCGTTGATACCAGTAAGAGTTTCGCCTCCAGTTTCAGCAGAGTTCAGGGTTTCACCTCTGGCATTCTTCGCACTGAAGCTGCAGCATCTGTTTCTGAGCTGAGCTGCTTGGTTGCAAGTCATCTTATTTTGATGAAAGTACAGTCCACATAAGAAAGAGCAGGACTTGTTCAGAAATTCTTTTAACTAGGAAATCCTTCAGCTTTATCACAAAATGATAAATTTTGAAGTTGGTAATCCTTGTCTACTAAAGAAGAATCAGGTGTTTTGAGTGTTTAGGGTAAAAGCTAGTTGCTGTCGATTTTAGTTCAGTCAGTGAACTCACAGCCCTTTGACTTTTACAGTTAATTTATTATTTTAGGATATTTTTTTCTCTGTAGTTAGGAGAAAAAAATTTTTTTACAAGTCAGAGTACATGCAATGTGACATTTCTAACAGAATCACCTGTAGCATTTGTTGTTGTTGCTGCAGTAAAAAATGACCTGAATGAAATGTATTGCTCTTGTATTTTCAGGTTTCCAGTGTACGGTCTTCTGGGTATATATATGTTCTTGATCTAGTTCTTAATCTATTTAAGTGTTCCTTGATCTAGTGATCAAAATAGAAATTTTCCTGTGCCAGCAGAAAAATGTTAGAAGTGTGAAGTTTATTCACTTCTATTCAGTACCTGTAAAAAAAACTGTGTGAGTACTGGTGTAACATTTCATTGTTCATTAGCTCATGAAATAGACAGCCACATCCCTAGGTGGAAGGATATTTCCATTGGGAGAGATGCCCTCAGTAGACACTGGCTGAAGCATCAAATATGGTGGTGTCCTTTTCAGCACCTTAGATTGCAATGCAAAAGCACAGATCTGGATATTTATTAGATTAGCTCTTTTTTTCTCTATATCCTTTCTGCTTATGTGGTAAGTAATGACAATCTGGGGAAAACTTGAAAATAACAAAATTCTACACAGGGACACAACAATTCCTGCAGCTTTGTAGTGCTGAATGGAGCTTTTGACAGTTTCTGGCAAGTACTTGGCTTAGTCTTTTGCCAGCCCAAAAAAGCATGGCAGGTGTGTCGGTATCGTAGTCCAAGGATGCTTCAAGAGCAAATTGGCCAATACTCAAAACCATTTTGCCTGCAACCTGTCTGCGGTATGGATTGTAGACCAGAGGAAAATGAAAACTAAAGCCCATGTGTCCTAACAGTTTTTGCCAATGAGGCTGGTTAAAACCAGTTGTAGATATGAGCTGTTCTTTGTTCCGTTTAAAGAACAGAAGTCGGAGATCCTTTGGTGGTAGGCTGCAACTACCTGCTCGGAGACCAGAACTTGACAGCAGAAACATATTTATGATGATAGACAAAAGCAGAAGTGAAAATTTCTAATGGCTAGTAATTGAAGCTGACAACTTCAGATTTAAAAAAAAAAAAAAAGAAAAAGAGCCTTTTAACTGACAGGACAATTGTCCTTTTCCAGAGTTCAGCAAAGATTTTATTGTCAATGCCCAGTAACTGTTTGGGGTTTTTTAGTTGCGTCTGGAATCAGTTCAGAGAGATCTTACTGTGTTTTGCAGATGAACAGGATCATCAAAAGCAATAACTTCTGTTAGACTTATGTTCTGGAACTGTTGTTTTATATATAGAATGATAACTAGAGAAGCTATTCCTGTTTTGGTATTTTTTTTAGATTAATAAAGCCCAATGCAGAATGGCAACATTTTCTATTAGTGTTAAAATTCATTGGGTTGTGCAGTAATGCCTGGTTCTGTTCTTTCCCATGTTTTTTTCTATAATTTTTAATTTACTAGCTCCCAATACTTTTCAATCTCTGCATGGTTTATTTTCGTCTCCATCTTACGCTATATGAAATTGTTTTCTTGCAATTCAATAATTCATTGAAGTCCTGCTTGTCTGAGCTCCTAATCATATGGAGCACAATTTCACACCTTTTCCAGGACAGCACACAGTTCACCAAGACCACGTTCTCTACCTGATTTATTTATTCTTAAAAGAAGGTGCTGTACACAAGCCTTCTCTGACTCAATTCCTCAAAGGCCCGGTATGTAGGTGTTTCCTCATTCTTACGCTGCTTTCATTTTGCCTCTCGTGGTGACCCCTGCTAAGGTCACTTACGTGGCGTAAGAGTGGATTGGTTGGGGAAATGGAGACCGCAGGAAAACACAGAACTCTAAAAGCATAGAGCATTTTACAAGCTGTCTGCCTGACCTTGAAAACCAGTATTCACTGGTCTAAGTGGAAGATGTATTCACAATTTTGCAGGATAAAGTACCAGGGCAGCAGGATCTTTTCCTGTGTTAGAATACTTTGTCACGGTGCTAAAATGCTGAAGTGTGGCTGAGAACGACCAGGGTATACATTTATTAGTTTAGTTCTGCTTCTGTAGCATCCCCCTGTAGTGTACCAGGCATCCTCTTATGCCTTTCAAAGAAATATAAAGAAGTAAGAAAACCTCTGTATTTTAAAATTCTCTGGGGTTTTGGGAGTTGTTTTAAAAGTTCTGAACCCCCAGAGTCTGTCATCTTTGCCATTCTCTATGTTTATCTGTATGTTTATTTTATACCCTCTTTCTATGATTAAGCATTCTGCAAAACATGTGTTTTAATACTTCTCCATCTCTGATAAATGCTAGGCATCTCTGCAGTAAAAAAAAAAAAATAGTTTTAACCTCTAAAATCTGAGCATTAACTTGTTTGCAACTTTTCATTTTCTTTCCCCTTAATCTTTTTACTCGTTATATGTTTGCTTTCATTGTAAGCCTTCAACTTTCTAAGTCCAGTTGACATGTAGTTTTCCTTTATTTCTCTTTTATCTTTCCTCATCTTTGTTCAAACCTTTTGAATTTTCTATATTTTTTTATTTGTATCTGTGTATGTGTAAAATGATTTCATTTAGTTTATTATGCTGTTCTCTTGTTTCTGATAGTCTTTCTAATGCAAAAGGTTCCTGAAGTAACTTGCATGGGCCCACTTCACTGTTAATTTAATTTTCTGTTCTCTAAGTTATTTTTACTACCTTTGTTTTTTCCCAGTTTGACTGAGCTTTCCAAATCTGATGCTTAATGTTACTTAATTTTCAAAAAAATATGGATCCTCTTCCTTGTTTCAATCCACATGTAGCAAACCTGAGTTACGGATTTTTCTTTCCACTTGCGTGATTTGTGGCTTGGTAGTTTGGTGGTTGCTCTAAAAATTGCCAATATTTGCTGACAAATATGTTTTTTCCCAGCCTACATGTTTAGTGCAAGAGAATAACCCAAATGGGCAGACATTTATGCTTCTTTCTTCTCCGTATATACCTTCTCAGTGTCCCAAGAAATTTCTTTAGGCTGTATTTTGTATTTGGGCAGTGTAAACAGAGCGTGTTTCACTTCACGGTTCCAGAGGCAATGTATCTGAAGTTCTCAAGCAGGAGGCCCATCTCTGTGTGATGCTCTACAGTGCCAGGCCCTTTTCCTGTCCCACAACACGCAGGTGCTGTGATGAAGTGCCTTCAATCAAAATCCTGCTCCCCCTTGCTGTAAGGTGGTCTGCTCTGGGTAATGGTAACCAGGCCGGAGACAACACTCTGTGCACTCTCAGGGGGACCTGCATTGTGGGACAGTTTCCTGATCACAAACCCAATACTTTCCTTACCCTGCCTGTTACGCCTGTCCAGTGTGTTGCTTAAAGGGTTTGTGGTGGGGTAATCCTGGCTTTGTTGTGCCGTCACACGTCGCAAATGTGTGTTTCCTTCAGCAGTGTTTCCCAGGTTCCCATCTGTTCTTTCAGTTCCCTGTTAGGAAAAAGGTCCATGTTGAGCTGTGATGAAGTACTAAGCTCTCAAGGCAGAGTATGATGATCCCACAGAGGAGTATTTTTCCTGTGTTAAGCAGCAGAGCGCCCAAGATGACTTGGCATTAGAATTGTTATCCCTGTCTGTCTGTCTTTATTTCTTCCATGGTGTTTTGCTACTGAACAGTAGGACTGGTGATAAACTTGTAAACCTAAGATGTGTTGGGAAATTCCATGAGCTATCAAGTTTAAAAAGGCAAAAGAACCCAGATTTCTGGAAATAGCTTACCTGAAATGATTATTTAATGAAGAATTCGCCTTCAGTACAAAGGGTATTCTTCTGTGAATAGCTTGAGACTGAGTACCGTGAGCCTTTAAAGTTATAAAATAGGTAAAAGGGAAAGTAATAGAAGAGCTGCTGTCCAAGAATAACTCTGTAATAAGAGATTAGGTAGGAAAAGTTATCTGTCTGTCTTGCAGTCAAAGGTCGCTAGCACAGGAAAAACTCATTTAGCTTTTGTTCCCCATTCCTACTGTAGGTGATTGCTTTCTTCACACATTATTTTTGTTATTTTGGCACACTATGTGTGAGTGACAGCAGGATCTTTAACTCTTCCCAGCTTTGGCAACCATCCCCTTGCCTCTGTGAAATGACAGTCTCTCCCTAGGTTTTGATAAGACATTCTTTAACAGAGAACTTAATCTGCCATCATTTATTTTATTAGATTGAAATATGTTCTTGCTGCCCTCTTTGTTGAGAGTTGTTGCTTCAACAATCACAGGCAAATCTGATTTACTGTTGTTAGGATCCAACAGCAGAGTAGGAATGTGGGCTGTAAATTGGTTGGAAAATGGGAGCAATTTGCTAGGAGTGAGAAAGTGAGATTAAGTTAAACTGCTGTAGCATTGACTGAAGTCTTGTACCATCAGCTCCAACAGCTTCACTAAGTACTGTGAGGAGCCTTATCCCAGGTCATCCTTTGCCACTTACTTTGTGCTGGCATTATTGGAGAACACCTTGCCTGGCCGGGTGCAGCACTGGCTCAGCCCACCTGTGACTGGTAGTAAATCAGTGGCAATGAAGAAAAAGGGAAAGGGGCTGTTCCTCCCTTGTCCTGAGGAAGCAGCTGTGATTTGGATACCGCAAATAATTTTTTTAAAACATTTTATCTAATGTACTGGAGAATTGGGAGAGAGGGTGGGGAAAAAAAAGCTTCAATTTAGGTGGTGGCAGGGAGGATGCACAAAACCCAAGGATGTATTTGAAGAAAAGGTGTTGAATATTGGAAGAAGCTCTTGATTTGGTAATGTATGAAATATTTCCTTCAGGCAAAAGCAAATCTTAAGTATCTTCCCCTTGGAAACCTCTGGAATCAGATGAATTAAATTTCTTCTTCCCTCTGCCTCTCCCCTTAAAGAACAAATGGGAAATCAGTGGCCCAGCACTATGTCTATGTGCAATATCAGGATTCACTTTCTTCTGTGTCTAGTATTTGAATCCGCCTCTCCAACACCTCTGACCCGCTGAAGGGCGTCGATGGGTCCCCAGCAGTCAAACGTGCTCTTGAGGAGACACTGTGCTGTTGCCTCTGTGTCCTGACTACTGTACTAGAGCATTCTCCTTTTAGGGGTTATAAAACTCATCCCGTTTTATCATGCATTGCCTTTCCCAGTGCAAACTGTCTCTAGAGTCATGGAAGTTATAATTATGCAATTTGTATGATTTATTGCTTGCACTCAACATTCACTCTGCACTGCTGTTTCCATTATTTCTGAATTGGATCAATTTAAAAGTTTGATGTTCTCACAAATATCACATCAATATAATTACAGGTATTGTAACATTATTGGCCAGTCTTGTTTGGGAAAGAATTAATTTCAATAGAAAGTATATTTTAGAATGATTTAATTTGGAGAAAAGCCTCATGTTTGCTGAATTTCGTTCGGTGTGTGGGTTGCGTCACTATTTCCGTACACAAGAGAGGTGCCTTACTGCAGGGTTTGCACTGTGAGAGGCAAGCTCTGTACACATTAAGGCAGCAAATACCAGATTTTACTTTAAAAAAAAAAAATCTTTTTTAATATGATGTATTTTCCACATGATACCATTTATACTGCCTCGGAATGTTCCTTCTGACCTTGGTGAAAGGCTGTAATTAATCAGCAATTAAAGCGGTGACGGCCTTTGGGAGGCCGGGGGCCGCCTCTGCCGGCGCGGCAGCGCGAGGGGGCGGCATTGCCGCGGGAGAGGCGCGGCCGCCGCCGGGCCGCGGGAGGGAGCCCCTCTTCCCGGACACCCCCGCAGCTGCAGCCCGCCCAGTCCGGCCCCAGCTGCCTTCGGATCGCCAGCCGCGCGTCCTGCGGCAAAAGGCAGCCTTGGAATAAGCTAAACCGGCACGGTTGCAGTATTTCTGGGTAGCCAGGTGTCCTCTTAAAACTCGATTTAAGGCTGTTGTTGAGGGGTTTGAATTGCACTTTGTTCTGTCTGGGTTCTTTTTGAATGCGCACCTTGCTGTAATGTTCCAGATGGCTGTCGTCTTAACAATAGATAAGAATTAAGGATGGTAATAGGGGATATTTTATTTAAATCCACATCTTTATCTTTCATTACTTATTCACATTCTATTATGCCCTGGTGCTGTATTCAAAACACTTGAGGATTTAACAAGGGGAAAAATAACCATTTAAATCAGGATATTATGTTGACACCTTTACTGATGGTAATTTTTTCAAGCAGTAGTGCAGTGTGGAAGAGCTGGAGCTGTTTCACATGGAGGAGGAGGAAGCCTCACAAACTCAAAATTTTGAGTTGCATTTACAGGCTAAGAGTTCATTCTGAAAGAAGACCAACTTATATAATAGGATGGGGAAGTGTTGCAAACAGTTCAGTAAGTAGAACTGGTGAGAAGACTTTTGTAAGACATTTTGCTAAATCTTTAAATTTGTTGGAGCATCACGGAAAGTTTTGTTGAGACTTCTGACTAAAACTTCTTCAAGCAAAGCAGGTGGTAAATACAGTGATCTGGGAAACTGCGTATCCATGTGCAAGTCCATGCATGGCTTGATTCAGAGTGAGCTTGGATACTGTTTTTTTTGGAATGAAGTGATGGAGAAGTAGAGTGGTCACACTGAGCCTCTAGCACTCCTTGCAGTAGCACCAGATTTCCTGGGATGGATGAATCCACCTTCTTACTTGTAAAGAGATGCTTTGAGAGGACAAAGGTTTCTTGAGACAGTGACCAGACAAGTCTGGGCATTGTCTGACTTAACTTCAAAATATCAGAATGCTGCTTTGACACTGAATTATTATCCTTGATCACTGCTGGTGGTGCTGCAATGTGTAATGAAGCCAAATATTGAAATGCCTGCAGAGTAATGAGTGATTGAGCTGCATAAAATGCTTTTTAATAGAGAACACATTTCCTCAGATGTCAGTACAGTGGGAATAAAAGTGGGTGCATTGACACTGCTGTAGATTTGTTTCTGTGTATCCACTGTGTCCATAGAATTAGTCTTCTGTCGTGATAACTTTTGCTGACAGAGGTGGAAGTGACAGAGGTGGTGTTTTCCTTTGTTGCTTGTGGGATTTGAGCTAAGAGCTTTTATTTGGTTCATAAAGATCGTGCTTAATTTCAGAATGACAGTCAAATGCTTCAAGTAATCACTAATGAAAGGCAGGCCCTTCTATGTCTTGACTTCCATATTCAGGATGGATTTGCTTATGTCAGATTTCTGAGTTATTGGTAGTCTAAATAAAATGAATGTTGGTTACTCTTCTTTCCGACAGCTACAACTCAGACTGCAGAGGTATTTTATGCATCGATGGGAATTGCACATGAGAATTAGCACTGCATTATAAGCATGGCACTTGAATTGTCTCTTAGGCTCATTGCATGAAAGTCAGGATTTAGGTTCATTGGAATAGTGAAATGGAATTGGGCAGGTGCTGTAATGTGTGTGTACACTGACTTTAGAGAGTCAGATACAACATTTTTATAATCCCTTAAGATGATATGTGTTGCTAATGGTTTTAATAGCCCCTCAAGTGTCTCTCTATTGACTACTTACCTTAATACAAATTTTTGATTTTAGCATCTGTATTATAGGTGCAATTCTCTTTTTCATTAATGTTATTGCTCACCTGTATCTTGCTATGCCCATGCAACACACCATGCTGACATTATAGTGTCAGACTTCCTGTGTTAGTAAAGTTAATGTATTATTCAGCAGTTTGAACTAGAACTCAGTGGCAGTGTGCTAGGATGAAAAAAAATTGAATCTATATCAACAGGGAACCTAAGAATATCAGTAATTTTCCAAACACATAGAATGTGTTGGGTAAAACCTTCCTTTTCGATGCAGTTACTTTATTGTAGAAAACACAAACAGCTGATGGTTGCTGGTAAATCCAGGGCAGTGTGATCTTAGCAAGGTAGTGCATATATAGAAGGAAACAGCCCATAGCAAAAATCCAGGTTCTTTTTACCTAGCGTGTACTCCCTGCATGTTTTGGAGCTCGGCAAAGTTGCAGGATATGCATTGTGTAGATAAAAGCTTTATCAGATTGATCGAAACATTTATATAACAACTCTGATCAATGGAGTGAAAACAATGTGAAATATGTTTTAGGGGGAGATATTATTATCTGTAAAAATCAATACAAATGTTACAGGTGAATTATTGTTTCAGAATATGATTTGTTATATTGAGGTATGCAGCCATTTTCCTTTCGGTGCTACTGTTGAGCCTTTTTTTTAGCAATAAGAAAAAAATGTGAATTTCGTAATGAACCATACTGGTTCATATGTTCAAAAAGAACATACCATTCTTTTTCCTTTTATTTTATATTTTTATGAGTTTACTTTACTAGTTCTATTGTATGGAAGATGGGAAAACCTCCTGTTGGACTTGCAGTTGGATTACATTGCTCTCTGGACTTCTCCCTTGTTTTTCTTTGAAGAAGAGCACCTGGTATAAGATTAAATGTGGGCAATTTTAATAAACACAGGTTTCTGAAACCCTTTTATGTGCAATTAAAGTGACAACTAAGGAAAGAATGAGAATAGTTCACAAAAGTTAGGTCATCATCACCCAACTTAAAGTTATTGTGTAAGAGATTTTTAAAATGGAGGACAGGATCTAGACCTCTCTAGATCCCAAAGCCTTGCAGTCGGCAGTTTCTCTTCCCGTGGGTTCGTGTGACATGTCATGAGTTAAGTCCTTAATGAAAGAACTTCTCACAAAGGATTTTTCCTGTTAGGTTTTGAGTACAGCTCAGTACAGTTTGTCTGGTTTGTGTATGCTGGGACACAGTCTTGCATCTAAAAAAGTTCCTTAGGTGGGAAGAAATTAATTTAAGCCATTTTCCTTCAAAAGCAGCTCTAAGTGTGCTCCTTCGCGCGTGCACGCACACAGTTAATCTAGCATGTCCAAAGTGCCTACCCTGCTTTGCCTCAGTGTCTCCAGCTTATGCTGGGACTGGGCAAGAGTAGGAGCATGAAACCAAATTTGTGTTATCATATGTGGCTACTGGGAAGCTTACATCATCATGGAATCATCAAAGAATACATCCACATGCATGCCTGTGTACACGTAACTAGTTTTGTCTGTTCAGAGTGCAATTATTGATGGAGCAATACCATGCAAAACCTTTTTGGGTCAGGTTTTTTTTCAGAACCTAATTTTACAGTTTTGACTGTTTCCACTTTGCCTTTCCCAAGGGAAACGGGTGCTTCAGCAGGGGTTTCTGTAGATCTGCCTATGGACCTCTGACATACATGTTTTCTACCAGGGTCATAGAAACCAGGATTTCTACTTTTGTATCTCAGTTTTGAGGGTTGTGCTGTGAGTACAACTGAAAACAATTTGTGAAGATCAGGAAAAAAAAATGAGTCCTCAGCTGCAGTATGACTCCCTAAAACACTTAGCCATGGATTTGTATGGAGATTATGGAAGCTTCTAGAGTCAGGGTGAAATGAGGGGTAAGAATGGGGTGGAAATGTTAGAGCGTGGTACAAAAAGAGGTTGGTACTCTTACCAAATGTCAGAAAAAGGAGACAACTCGCTTTGCCGTGAAGTAGTTGGTTGTTTATTAAAAGGTCACAGCAAAGGTCCGAGGATCCAAAAAGAAAATAATAAACAAATTAAAAAATAAATAAGTAATAAGAAAATAAAATACAAAATCGGGTTCGCGGAGATTAGGCACCTGGGCCACCGCACGGCTGCCCTAGACGGGAGCTGTACAGTGCTGAGAGGATTTCGGTTGGTTTTCAAATCCTAAGAGAAAGTATAAACGTCTCTTAAGCTAGAGATCTGAGGCCGAGCTCAGCACCGGGCTTCACCGACCACTGACTGGTGGCAAGAGCCAAGAGCTGGTGGTGGTAGAAAGAGCCAAAGGCATAGAGCGCCAGGGGCAAAAAGCGGTGTTCTGGGTTGTGTGGCCCCTTTTATAGGTTAGGGGGGCTCCTCCACTGCCCGCCCCTGTCCGGCCCCCAGGCCCCAGCCGGTTGGTGTGCAGCTGGGATGAGGTAAGGCCTTCTCGCCAATCGGCTCGGGCTGCTAGGGGACAGCGGGCAGATGTCGTCGCCTCAGAGGGAAAGGCGGGAAGGCTCCTCATTAGTGTTCATCGCTGCCATGGAGGCGAGTTACAGGGGTGGCAGTTGAGGGCTGTTTTTGGTAAGTGGCCGTTAGGAAGCCTGGTGGAGCTGGTTTGGATCTCTAACTTAAGGAACTCAGACCTTTAATAAAACTTGGATTAAACCTCTTAAAACAAGTTGAAATGTGCAAAGAACAACATTACAAACTGGAATTACAAGGTTTTAACAGTATTAACAGTAAATGCTTGTGGGAGAGAGGGCTACTTCTTGGGGATGTCTGGGATAGACTTGCTCTGGTGAAGTAGCCTTTAATGATCTTAATTATAATTAACTGGAAACTTAACAATTAACATTAAACAACTAACTTTTACATTAAATTGATAAACAATCAACCGGGTAAAAGGGTGTCACAGATGGGTAAATTGTCCAGCAAAAGACCAACTATGATTTTCATTTATGACACCAAAACCCTTGGTAAGGAGTCTACTGTGTTACAGTCCTCATTTTCAACTGGGGTGATTCCTCAGGACCATGTTGCAAAGCAAATTTCACATGGAAGCTGCTGCGAAGACAGAACTCTTTCGTAAAGTCTGTCCAAGGGGATAGTTTTGTGTAAAGTTTTATCAAGTTCATTCCCACTGAAATTTTAAGTAAGCTTTCATAACGAAGATGTGATAGCTCAGAGCTTGGAAGGGCTAAATTGTGAGCAGAGGGTCTCTAGGGCTGTCAAAGCAGAAGTGCTAGTGGGGGTTTGGTAGGCACTCTGTGAGGCTTGGTGGGGTTTCCCTTTGTCTATGAATTGTCTTCTTCTGTGAGAACGTGTACATACTGATGGCAGAAGAGATGGCATCTCTTTTCCATGCTGCTGGTCACTGCATCCGTCTGCCACGAGTTCGCGTTGAGTGCAGCTGTTGCATGTTGGTTTTCAGACAGTTCTGGTGTGGTGGGCACAGGGCTGTCCTCTGAGCTCCAAACCAGGGAGCCACGAGCAATGTTTGATTTCCTTGTTTAATTCTAAGAAGTCAGGAATTGAAAGCAGCAGAATAATATTGCCCTTCTTAAGAATAGCTTTTCAATTGTTTCTTGACTCTGAAATAAGACAATAAGACCTTGTACAGTTGCTGTGACTTCTCTTTTCCTTCACCCATCTTCCCTCTCTGCAGGTTTTTTGTCTCTTCTTTCCCTTGATAATGAATTTATTCACACACTGATGATCCTCTTTGGATATTTAACTGATTTCTAAAGAAAGAAACAAAAAACATTATGGGACCCTACAAGGATAGGCTTTCCAACATAATCCCAGTTTTGGATTCGTTTGAGATTTGTTGAGCTATGCCCTTACTTGTCGCTGTAGTAGCAGTATGCTAAAAGTGGTGTGGAAAAATACAAAATCATTTAAGTTGATAAAAAGTCTCCTTCTTTATTTAGGGCTTGTTTCTCACCACTCTTACAAAATCTGTCATTGCGTTTGGTTTTGCCCCTAAGCTTTACGAGTTGCAAAAACCGTATCTGCCTGCAAGTGCTGCTTGACAGCTGAGGGGGTGAAGCTGGAAGCAACCTAACTTGGGGTACAGCTGTGGGTCTTGAGACTCTTCCTTCACTTGGCTTTTCCAGCAGAGTAAGTTATCCTAAGTGCTCAAGTCCTATTGACTTTGACTGGAATTTAGGCTTTTTAATGAAATAATGACTATATTTTTCTTAAAAAAAAAAAAAAAAAAAAGTCACTAATTATTTAATGAGAAGCGAGTAAAATAGTATTTTTGTATCTCAGTAAAGCCTTGCAATAAGTTTTAAAAAAAGCATACTTCTCATACTACATGAAAATTTGTCAGGAAAAATAAATTTCTGTGAACAGAAAAAGTCCTAAGTCATTTATCAAAACCTGGGATTCATTTGATTTGATTATTAAAGATTGGAAAACTGAGCCAGAGAAATTACTCTTCTGAATATGTCTTTTAAATTCTTCCAGCTAATTTACCCTTGGAAAGAGAAGCTATATTGCAACCGTTTCTGAAACTAGCAACTCTGTAACTGCACACAGCATTTGAAGGCTGTGGCAAATGAGGTAGGAGTGTTCATCTCCCTCGCTGTACTACTTAATGTAAATTACTTTCCTGAATATCCATTTTGTGTGCAGGGAGCAGTACACAGCACATACTTCATACGCTTAACTGAGAGCATTTGAAAAACAAAGCGTCTCTGTAAAACCTGTCTTATCCTTGGATATCAGTATTTCATTTGGTGCTGGCATTACTTCTTAGAAGAAAGTTCATCTAAGAGCAACACAGGCTGCATCTCTGCATAAAAACAAACATTCGGGATGGTGGAGGTAAAGTTGTTAGGGGTACGTGATTCCAAGCTGGAGTTTATAACTATGAGTCTGTAATACCTTAGTGTGTGTGTGAAATATCAGATATTAAAAGGAGGAGTTTGTCAGAGGAGTGTCCAGGTGTGCCATGCAGGCTGCCAGCAATAACTTGCTCCCCCTGATCTTATAAATAGTCTGTGGCTTGTTACGTTCTAATTCAGGACACCTTAGAGGGCAGCATGACATTATATAACCATGTATGTCCCTATATGCTCTTTCAAAAATTAACTTTGGCAGATACTAAAATGGTGAGCAGACTTGTTGGCTCCTCACATGGGCTTCTGCAAGAGTTTTGTAGGAGCCAAAATAGTGTCAATAAATAGTATAAGCTGTGGATGAAACATTTGCATGGAAACAGAGAAGTACACTGATATGGGTTCTTTTAAATATACCCCTAGTGATGAATTGTTATATGAGAAGTGGTGCCTGACTGTGCTTTTAAAGATGGTATCTCTCATACAAATTGTATATGTCTTTAACATGCTCCTCATTTTAGTCTAAACTTTAGACTAAATTTTAGTCTCAGTATTTATTTTCTTCCATTCCTCAATAATTTTTGTCCTCTTTGTCACTTCTTTCTGCCATTTTCTGTACGTGTCCAAATGAACTTTTTTTTTTTTTTTTTAATTTTTTTTGGGCATTTTTTTTTTTTTTTAAATTGTTCTGAGGCATTTTCTGTGTTTGTAAAGTTCTTTTTCCTGAGAGAAGTAGGAGTTATTCTTCTACTGGAATTTACATGAAGACTCCTGTTACTAATGTAATGGTTCATCCCTTGAAAATTATACTACACCCTGTGTGCTAGCTACAACTTCTTCCCTCCCTTGGATCTGGCTATTATTTGTTGAGCGCTGTCAACACACTCGACGCTGTGTGATAAAAAGAAAGAGGAGGATGGGATTTCTGCCCCAAAGGGTTTGCAGTCTGTTAGATGCACAAAACAGATTAGATAATGCTAAATATGGCACCGGTCAGATGCACAGATTAGTCTGAAAATGCCACAGATCTTTTTAATATAACTTCCTCTTTTGATGGATGTAGTCTGTGTTTTAATGAAAGTATAAAAACACTCTTGTCTTCCCTGAAGACTTTACAAAAAGCTACATCTGACTAACTGACAGGTAGGATCTATCATGCCGAGCTTAAGCTTATTGCTAAGCCAACATATCTGATAAAGATGGTTTGCCTACTGGCAAAGAATTAATTGGATTTCATACTTTGAGTCCTTTCTCTTTCTCCATCATTATTATCATGGAGTTACAGGAGGTAGAGATATAAAAGACCTATTAAGTCATCCAAGCAATAGGCTTTTCAAAGCCTGCCTCCTAGTACCCTTCTTTTTTTTCTTGAGAGTCAGACGTTTCTTAATTTCATCTTTTTATTCATAATTGTATGTGTTTTTCCATCCTAAGTAATTAGTTTTCCTTATTGGCGTACATCTTCTTCATATCCTTCCTTCAAATATTTACAGGTTGTGACTGTATCCCCCAGAAAGTTGTTCCCTAGTCAACCTTTATGCAGTTAACTTTTAATGTCTTGATGTAATAACTCTCTTCAATCTTCACTTATCATTTTTGTTGCTTCTCTAATAACTCTGTCTAATGTGTTATCTTTCTGGTAATGAGGTGTCCGGAGCTGAATGTAATACTCTGTACGTGCTTTTGCAGGAGTTCTGCCATGGGGGACTTTCAGCTCTCTACTGCTGGAAGTCACAGAACTGTTTAGGTTAGAAAAGGCTTTAGGATTCAGCCACTAACTTAGCACTGCTAAGTCCACCACTAAACCGTGTGCATCTGGAAATGTGGACAAAACCCCTTGAGCTTTATTGTGCTATACAGTGTGGCAAACAGGAGACCAATTGATTCAGATGACAATGGCTTTGTATTATTCCAGGTGATAATGCAATATTATGTGTGTCTTTCTATGCAAGTGTGAATGTGATTTTCTAGATTTTTATCTCTGCAGGAGTGAACTAGTCATCAAAAAGATTTGTTTCTTTTATCCCCTCTTTATAACATAGGCAATTAAAAGCAGAACAGACAAGTGAGGTTAAAATAACATGGAGGCAATTGGCAGTGCCCTGCTGCAGATTTCTCCTTTGAACATCTGCTGGCACCCTCAGGGGAATATGGTTGGGATAGGAGTGATTTCTGCTGACTCATTATGGTTTATTAACACCAAATTGAATATATTGGCAGTGTAGGTGTCCCTGGGGAGCAGCTAGCAGAACCGGCACTCTGTACATGTGCTTTATTTGCCTCTGATTCAAATAAATAAATCCTCACACTGGGAAAGGGTAGGGGGCTGGAATCAGGATGTGAATGATAAAGGAAAAGTGCTCCTGCAGTAAACCCTCATTATTTCAAGGTGCATTGAGGGAATTTCAGCTGTGATTCATATCCTCTGTGTAGCAGAAGATACAAGACCAAAGAGTGATGGGGGCAGGGAGAAGAGGCCAGGGAAGTGCAGCCTGTCCTGGTGGTGCGCTCGGGGCCAGTGCGCCGTGCAGCACAGCACCACATCCACCTGCAGATCCCAGCGTCCAGATGCAGACCCCCAGCAAATACCCTGGTGTGGGTTTGGAGCCAAAGGTGAAAACAAATGGTCTGAAACTGTGTTTGATACTATCATGAAACAGCAAAGAAGTCAGCTTGCTATGATGCGTTAAATACACATCTGTAGCTGCTTGTGTACAAAAAGGAGTTATGTGCATTTAAAATTTTAACAGCAAATTGCAGTCACTGACCTGAAGGGAAGTTTGGACTCCAAGCAACCGGGATCCCAGTTTGTTTGAAACTGAGGTTTTGACATCTCAGTGTCATTCTTGTCTCTGCTGCAGGAGCTGTGAGGTCATTTTCCGTTTCAGTTTATTTGTCTGATTCAGTTTAGCAACTGGTTTATTGAGCACTGAGGAACGGAGTTAAAAGACTGAGAAACCTGTTTCTCCTCTTCCAGTCTGCAAATAAAAGCTGTGTTTCAGCAAATACATCTGTCACGGTTATAATCTTGGAGTAATTTGGGACCCAGAACTGATTGTGTCCACTCCCTTATGTGAGGCAATGTTTCTTTTTGATCAATTTAAAATGCAAATTTGGATAAACTTAACTTCCTTCATATGTACACAAGTCATGAAAAAATAATTTATTTAGTGAATTTGGTACAAATTTTTAGTGTTCTTTGTGTGCCTTTTAAGAAGAACCCACTGTCATTCAAGCTGAGCTTTGTGTAAACATATTAACATCACAATAGAAACACAGCTTACTATTTTTTAATAAAACAAACATGAAGGTAATACAAAGGTACAACTCTGGTAGATTATAACTATTTAAATAGCATTTCTGTCTTGTACTCTCGGAACATATAGTATGTATTCTGACATACAGCATGATTTGGTTGTGGATGAACCTGTTTTGATGATTGCTGTGCAAAGAGAACCACATCTTTTAAAGGTTAGTTAAAAAGTAGAAGTGTGGATTAAGACTGATTTAAGGTCGGGCTGTGTTTAAATTACAATACTGTTCCAGGGCACAAAATGGCAGTTTTGCTTGCTCCCCACTTTTGTATCTTTGGCTCCTGCATTCCTGTGCAAGGCTTGTGGTTCTTTCAGGATAAATTTTTCTTGTACTGTTCACTTCAGCAAATAAGTGTTGGTGGAGAGTGTCTGAGTGGTCCCTGAACTGGCAAGCTGTGGTTCTTGTTAGCACTGCTTTGGGATAGTTTGTTCCCAGTGTCTGGGATGGTTTTCTTCAGTGTTTAGTCCTCTCCCTCAAGTACCTATTTGGAGGCAGACCCTGGTTTTGTGCAGGAGGCATGGTGTGATGTTCCCATTGTTTTATTTTACTATAATTCAGAGCAAGCCTGATAGCCTGATAATGTGAAAGGAGATTAAGCCTCCCAGATGTACCTAGTTCTCCTTTTTCTTGTAGGTGATCACAGATGAGTAGACATGTATTGTTCCCAACCTTCTGGCATGCTGAGGACAACAGAGAGGAACAAAGGGCAAACTCACTTGCCTCATTACAGTCTAATTTTTTAATTTATTCCTTAATTTTTCAGTCAGCCTTACACATACAGAATACGAAAGCAATGTGTTGAAGCAACAGATGCAAACATCGGCCTTGAACTGCAAAGCACCTTCCATGCTTTATTCAGTGTATCTTACTGGGGGATGAACTGATACGTGCTGAGGGAAAAGGAATCTGAATTAAATTAACTGAAGAAGAATGAATACTTTGCAAGCAGGGTAGCATTATTCTTCCAAGTTTCTGAAGGGCTTTTTAAAGCACAAATTAATTAGTCTCCCAGCCCCTCTGAGATAAAGCTCCTTTTACACAGGGTTGAGGCCAGGAGAGACTGTTACATTATTTAGTCTGACTTTGCCCTTTGTGTGTGCCAGGCAAATGCTTTCTTAATGTCTCTCACAGACAACCTAATGTGACTTTTCCCACTGATCTTAAGTAAGTTATTGAGGTCTTGAACTGAAAGAACTGGGTGCTGCAAGGCAGCTACCTGGCTTCCAGGTGCTAAACCTTGCCGTGCGTGGTGCGACACACTGCCATGTGTATGGGCATCCTGTACAGTGCTTTGTGAGACTTAGTGCTTTGGGTGGGATCTGCAGCCACTGCTTAGAGCCAGCCATCAGAAAGGCTGAAGAGAGAGAGAAGTCCTCAGCCCTGAGTTTCTACAGAGCTTAGGTATTTCGCTCAGACCTTCAGGGAAATGCTTCTTTCCATTTGAGTTCGTAGACTGTTGCACTCTCCTGAAGACAGGACAAAGTATAGGCAGCATTTAATTTCTTTTATCATCTGGAGGATAGAGACTGACAAATTTCACTTTGTTGGAGAATATCCAGACTGCCAGGGAAAGAAAGAGAAGCTTTTTAGGTTTACTGCCAGTCTTCTTTGTCTCTAACCAAGAGGATATATAATAGTATTTCCTGGTGATCTCATCTTCCTCCCTAATGAGCAATGGAATATTTTAACTACACTGATACCTGAGACAGATGTTGAGCATTGTGTTCTTGCCAAAGCAGGGATACTAAACTCGAGAGGCTTTTGCTGGTGGTGGAACTTGAAGGTTAGTGAACTCAGAGGCATATTGAGTGGTTGAGAAAACCAACAAATTACCAGAATAATTACAGCATCACTTTTCAGGATAATGAGAAGTGATTTTTCAGAAAATTTCCAAGTCTTAAAGGTTGTTAGCATTGTATTAGAAATCAGCATCTAATTGGCTTTTTTCCCTTTCTCTTTATTATTGTACCGTTCTAATTGTCACATAATGATCTTACAGTGTTCAAGAAAAGGCAAAGTGTAGAATTCTTTTATTTTTGAGAACTTATATATGATTTGTGGCAAACTGGATCTTAGGATTCTATTGAAGTTTGCTGATCTCTTCTGCTTATTCCCTTGGTGAATTCCAGTCTGTGATAGTGAAGAGTGGTGTGGTGGAAATATCAGTACCATTATCAATGAAGAATGGCAACTTTAGAAGGCAAATGGCCAGTTGCAGTCAGTTAATTCTGTAAGAAATTAAAAGTCAAGGCATGCAAAATAATATCTTACAGAGTAGCTGTCATGATCTGCAGGAGTCTCTTTCTAAACAGATCAAGCTTCCTGGTAACATCTAACATTAGACTTCAGTGTTCATGGAAGAGGAGTTCACGCTTGATTTTTTTTTTTTTTTCCCTGCGATGTTTTTACCCCCTAACTGTATCTTGAAGGCTTGTGCCACTAGTTTCAACTACTCAGTATATGGCTTAGGGACCTCTGCTCAGATCAATCACTTCTGAAGAGCATGACAGGGAGAGCTCAATGAAATGTTTGTTTCACATCTGATAGGTCTTTAACTCTTATAGTAGGCAGGCGATCAAGGGGCTTCTAATATGCTGGTGACTGCTTTGCTATCACTTCAAAATGGATGTGTCAGTTATCGTCTCGTGCTGTACATTTAATGGTCAGATCAACCTCTGCACTGCAATTTTAGTTTGTTTTTACTGTACCCCTTTTAGTCGTTGTTCTGGATGGCGTATTTCCAATGAAATCACTTTATTGAATCTCTTAGGTGAAATTAGAGGAGGAGAAGATTAGAATGGAATTGTTAATACAAAAACATGCTTCACTGAGTTACTGAGGGAACTACTTTTGAGATGCCTCTTGCTGCAGCATGTATGGATATGAATGTATTGATCACGTATCAAGCAATTTTTTGCAGACCACCCACATTTTTTCTGCTAAAGAAAAAAGAGTGCTGTTTATTTGTGTGTATGTATGTCTTGGCTTTCTTCTTGAATACTTTGTTTTCAGCCTTAATTCTGTCACTCTGAGCAGTGGCAGAGATTTTTTTTTTGCTTTCACCATCCTCATTGCCCAGCTTAGTGTGGACACGTTTTGAGTTATCCTCCAGTGAGCAAGTACAGACCACTTCATTCTCCCAAAAAGCCCTGAATGAATTACCCTTCTTTCCTCCCTATTCCTTTTCCCCCCAGTCTTCAGCATATTTGTGTTGCCTGGAAAACAGTCTTGCTGTGAAGTTTTGCAGAAGTTCATTATATAAACCCCAAGCTTGGGTTGCTGTCAGTGTTCTGCCGTGAATAAAGCAACACTGGTTGCTTTATTGTTCTTCAGTTTCTTGTGATAATGGTTTTTGGTACCTTTTGTGATATCATCTTCATTTATCTGGAACAACAAAAGGGGCAATAACAGGTGATGATGTTGTGGGGATTTCAGCTGTGTAGTGGGTGAAGTCCGTCATTGTGTTTACCTGTCTGGGTAACAGTGAATAGAAGAATAGCAACATGTTTTTTTTTTGTTTTGTTTTGTTTTGTTTTGTTTTTTTTTTTAATCTTTTCCATGTTTCCCTTACTTTTAAGGGGAAAATTTCCTGCTCCTGTCCTGGGAACCTGGGAAATGGCTGTGTGCAGCTCCGATGTGAAGCATTTGATTGCATCGATTAGTTCAGCAGAATTAATGTCCACAGCAGTAATTTGTTGTTCATATTTCTTGTTCATCACTGCCAATTCTGCCTAGTTAAAGTCCCCTCCATTTTTAAAGACTCTCTCAAGTCACCAGTTTTACTGTGAGCATATGTTTGTGTCACCCACTCCTTATTTACCTTTGAGATTTAACTATTGCTGTGTGCAATAATCTAATAGTCAGTAATAACCTAAAAAATAACAAAACCTGGAACTTCTCCAGGGGTAAACAGCATCAAAGAACCCAAATTATAACCTTTTATACCTTTTAGATGTCTTTGCAGTTTACTTTTGTGCTTAAATGTCTTGGAGGTACTTCTTTTTTGTTCAGACTAATACGTATTTATTGCCTCTTTAAATCAAGAGAGGCACGCTATTCTAGTGTTGCATTTCATCCTGTCAGTCCTGCATCCTGGTTGCTTCCCTCCCTTCAACATCTGTGCCTCTGAGAGAAGCAACTACTGCAGCAGCTGCTCTTTCAAGTTGCCTGCCCTCTCATCCTAACCCTCAGTTGCCTTATTCTCTTCTGTCCTTTTCCATGTCCCACTAAAAAATAGTCTGACGCTCCAGTCTCCGTGAGGAATAGTTAACTTCTGCTTGTCTTTCTTAATATTTTTGGTAAAATCTGTGAGCAGAGTGGGAATTAGTTGGAAGATGATGCAGGCTGTTTTTTCAAATAAGGATTTTTTTTGTTTGTATTTTTAAAACCTGCCCACAAGAGTGACTATAATCTAAACTATGATTAATAACAAATTAAGCGTGAAAGAATCCTATGCACCAGCGCAAAAGCTTTGTGATGAATATAATGTTCATATTGCAGCATTATCCCCCAGTTCATGGTAATGATTACATTTCAAAGTATCTAAAGAGAAGATGGAGCAACTGTGCTTCTAATGAATCTGTAATGAGTTCTAGGGCTGGGTAGCCATGCAGAGTTGAGGGATTTGCATAATAATTGTTATAACTGGACTAAAACTATAGAGCTTTTTTTCCAAAAGAAATGAGAATTGTTGCACAATTTAGTGAATAATTCAGCTTTTGTAGCTTATCCAGCAATACCACAACCGTAACCAAGGAAAAGAAACTGTAAGGAAGATGCAGTGATGGCACTTCACTTGTGCATGTGTAAAAAGTGTGCCTGAAAGCAATGAATTTTTATAGTATGTATAATTACAAAGAAATAAATTTGAATTTTTCACTAATTGAGTCTTCTTCAGCCAGTATTAGGATTCAAAAGTGAATAACTGAGAAATATAGAGGGTAGGTGAAATAGGTAAAAGCTTTCCCAGCATCCTTACTCACTGATAAACTGAGACAATTCTTTTTTAATACGAGGAATACTAATAAAGGAAAGAGATTATTTCATTTCAGTTGCAGGAGGAAGATCTTTGTTTAGCCCAGAGTTGTTGCATGCTACCATTGGTGTGGTTGCTTATTTGGCTTTTTTTTGTTGTTGTTTAGTTTTACTTAGGTTCTTACAGTATACAGTAAAGTGTTCAGAACTGCATTCATTGATTTCCTGTAACACAAGAAGAAAGAGCTAACACTTTCTATGTTGACTAGGACTAGAGGATTCTGAGGCCTCTAAAACAGTGAACGGGAAATTATTTTCTGTATTGACATTGAATTTATAACTAAAAATTCCTGTTGCACAGTTTTCCAGGCAGACAATGTTCTACAATAAAATTACTTCATCTATATGCTGCCTGTCTTGGTTTATTCAGTTGTTTACTCTGTCAGGATCCATTTTTCACTTTGTAAAAGTGTTGGGTTTTCTTACTAGTATCAAAGGGCAGCATTAAACTGAACCCCATTTCATGTCCATATGGTGTGATTGGAGAAGAGTGGTACACAATGCTGTGCTTGTGATTTCAGGTACTGTGCTGGCCACAGTCACCACCGTGACTGCAAAAATAAAGCTTTTGTTATTCCTCTCTGTGGGTTTCTTTCTGCTCCATCAGGTGGTCAGTTCGTGCTGCTTGGCCTCCTCTCAGAGCCAGGCTGGTTCTCTTTCTGCCAGGATACTTTCTGCTTTTGTTTTCTATGGTTTCACTGATCAGATTATATTTCTCCAGAAAGTGCTCCCTAGAGCAATTTCAGTTGTTCTCTGCCTCCTGATGTTGCACCACTTGTCTGCATTTTTATGGTCTGACCTTGTCTGATGTTGTTGGATGTGAGGTGCTCTGACAGTACAGTCAACTTCTGGAAGAAGACAGTGGGGTAAAAAAATCCAGAGAGATCCATCTCTTTCGATGGTGGATGTGGTCCAAGAGTGCATGGGCAAAACATGTTATAAAAGCTTGTGCGAAGTCAAGCAGTTCCTTACCAGGTGTAGCAGGCATCGTCGCATCTCATTCACATTTTTGCCTTCCAGAGGTGCACAAGGCAGGCCTCTCCTTTTCTTTTTCCTGTGCCCTAGATGTGAATGTGCCGTGGTGACCCCCACTGATGAAGGATTGAGCAGTTTATATGTCTGAGGTCAGCACAGGCAACCAGCTCGCCTCAGTCTCCAGCTGCAGGCTGATGAACTGGTTCATCTCAGTGAGACATGGATGCTGGGCTTCACACTGTCTTGTTATCATGGGAAGTCTGGTACAAAGATGCAATCCCCATTTCCTGACCCTTATCTCCAGCCAGAAGCCTTGAGGTTGTAGGAGGTCAACATTGCATGTGGTGTCAGGAAGTAGGTGGTTAGTACCACACTTGTACCAGTCTTACGGCTCTTGGACTGTAACAGAGGGAGCTGTCATTTCCTTAAAACCTGAAGTCCTTGATGTGCTTTCTCGGCATCAATGAAGTTTCTTGTTTTTAAGCTTTTTGCCATGTTCCACGTCTGGAGTAGAACAAGCATTCAAGGTGATTTGAACTCACAAAAACATCTAATTCAGATTTATGTAGCGCTGCTGCTGAACTAAATTGATCTGTTGATGGCATTGAGAACAGTGAATGACTTGATTAGGAAGAGAAAATCTGATTGATAAACTTCTTACTTTCTTGAAGAATAATTTGGCTTCTTTGAAGTAGCCTTGCTTTTGAATCATTACCGTGACATTATTTGTGCATGCGACTGTGCTCCAAAACAATTTTTTTCTTCAAAATGTGGTCTCTAACAAGCTTTATCACATATTCCTTGCTTCAGTGCAACTTCAGGAACGTTTTGAGATTTGAAATTGATATGTTTTCTACAAGGAAATGGTAGTGTTTTGAAAATGCCCGTCACAGTTTTTAGTTTATCTCAGTTGAAAACAATCAAGAGATTAGCAAGCAATGATTTTTGTCCTTAATTCTCATATCAAAGCTGTTTGTGCTAACAAGATAAAATGCATTCTGAGGCAGTATGTGCGAACACTTGTTTATCAGCAAGAAGGATAAAGCTATCCTCACTTGACCTGAAATTTTTTCTTTGTTTTGTGCTTTTTCTGAGTACTTCTAAAACATTTAAATGAAAAAAAAATATATATCTGAACTGCACTAGCACAATTTTATCTTCATGTTTTGTGTTTTATTGTTTAGTTTAAAACAAATCTGTAAGAAGTAAAGGGAATATTAATAAAATAATACTGTTTTTTCAAAAAAGGTTTAATGCTACTGAGACTCATACATTTTTAAGTATCATCAGAAATGTGTTGTTTAGTAAAGAAAATGATGACTTCCTACTTTGTAAAGTTATTATAAACATAAATCCATCTGTGACTACTTGTATTAGAGTAGCATGAAGGATATTACACAAAAAACTTCTTGCCATAGCTTTGCTGTCTCATTTGAGCCAATTCTGTGTATCCCAGCTGAGCCCCAGAACATCCACATTTTGTGTTTGACTTCCCCTTCCACACGGGCTGTCATTAGAGGAGTTCAGCCCTATGACCCCTCGCTCTATCCTTGTTACATCTTCTTGTGCCAGTTACCTACTGTGAGCCATGAATGCTCATCAGGACTTGAAGCAGTAGGCTTCCAGACTCTGGGAGTTTTATGCAGGTGGACAAAGGAGCTGTGATTGAGGCAAAGAGATTTTCACTTCTTTTTTTCCAGTGGCAGTACTGTGAGCACTGTCTATTTGAACTCTTTGATTCAATCTGTAGTGCCTCACCCCATCAGTAATTTGTTCTGTCGTTCTCTGTCAAATCTGATACTGTCTTCATGGAAAAGATACGAGAATCCTTCTAAATCCTGGAATGAAAATTTTTTGTTTCTTTATAAATTCAGAGTTTTGCTCCTTGTTCCTGACCACAATTTAAAATGATGCTGTCCTCAATTATCATTATTTTTTATGCAGTATGCTGATGATTTGGGGCTGTTTTGAAGCAGAGCTTTCGTAACATCACTGAATGCTATGGGAGGTTGAACTCAAAATTCATTATTGTTAGATAAAAGGTTTAATTGCTCAGGAAGAGCAATTAAAGAAAGGTCTCGGAGTTGTAGTTTTGTTCCCCAAGAGCTGGAACTACTGAGAGGTGCTGATCTCGGGAGATGACCAGGAAAAAGGATACAAAAGTGTCAATGAGAGAATTAGTAACTGAACTTACTAAAAATGAACATCAGAGTGAGTAATGGGATAAGTGATTTTTTTTTTTTTTTTAATTTCTCCAACTGTTCACATGTTTTCTCTGGCAGATGGGCACTTTCTGTCTCTTATGAGGAATAACACACCTAGGTAACATAAAAATGCTTGACGCTTATATGTCAAGCTTGGTTTGTGAGTTTTTTGAAAGATGTTGGTAGTTTTGAGATGTCAGTTATGAATAGGTTTCTGCTAACATGGGTCCTTCCTGCTCCTTGTGTTTTGTGTTGCATTGATTCTTGAGGACATTCTGGTTTTCTTTTCATCCTTTTCTTTCACTTATAAATATTTCGACTTAGTTGAAGCCACTCGGAACAGAAATAAGTTTTTCAAGGGGCTTTTTGAGGGATCTCTTAATATTTTTTTTGTGTTTTTGCTAGAAAGTCTGAAAGTACTGTGCTTTTAGGCAGAAGAATTTTTATCAAAATTATAAAGGGAAATGTGCATAAATGATAGCAATAGGAAGAAAGCTAATCAAAAGCGTTGAATGGAAATACCATTTGACTTGTGCTCGGGTTGGGTGTTCCCTGTTATGCCCTCTGGCACGTAACTTGCCTGTGGTGAGTTGTGCTGATGCAGCACTGGAGACAGCTGCTCACACTGGGGGCAGTCTTTGTGTGTGCTGGCCATTTCGGTCTGTGAGTAGAGTACATTTCAATAGTGCTGAGCTGGGAGCTTATTAAGTAATGCAGCTAAAACAGGATTTTGCTGACTTCACTGTTATCAGCCAGTCTTTCAAAGATGCAGAGACCTAAATGTCCATGCAGAACGGTCCTGTTTTGTGACACGGGATCTTCCCATTTCTGTTTTACTGTCTTCCCCCTTCTCTTCCCATCCTTTGAATCTATTGGATTCAGAATGAAGTGCTGTGGGACCCTTTAACCCCTCTCTCTGCAGCAGTTCCTGTGCTTATGATACGCTTCGACATGTCCCCGTTCCCAAAGGCTGCCTTCCCCCCAGCCCACCTGAGCTGCAAATGTTCTGCATGTGGTTTTGGGGTTAAGCTGCATGCTGACACTAACTCTATGGCAACAGAGACAGCTGGTGCAGATACTAAAGCTGTGCCTGCAGATAGATGAAATACCTTTGTTGATAGTCTTTTTGAAGAAGGGTGAATGGAAGTAGAAAAAAAATTGATGAAAAAAGGTCAAAAGCAGAGCCTTGCTGAGAGGATGAAAGGAGTTAGAGTTTGTTTCTGTGGTATGTACCAGCTGATTAACTTTTTGCTTTGACTTTTGCAAGTTACAGTCTCCCTTTGAGGAGAGTTTGAGGGCCCCCTTGATAGACATTGTCAGTCAGAATAATTCAAAAAATCTGTCACCTAGGGTGCCTTACCTTCCACGAACTGTTGGCATGTCCCTGCTGGCCTTTGGACATGGTGCCCATGCATCCCTGTGCTGGAGGCTGGAAAGCAACCTCCCTGAACACTGGCTGTTTCTGGTATCAAGGATATCCCCAGTGAACTTCTGAATCATTCTGGTCCTTCAGGTGACACAGTGATCCAGCCCAGCATTGGCAGTATGCAGCGTATCCTCTTTCACAGCTGAGGACGGGACTTGCTTTCACCTTGGTAATGCTTTTAGAAATGAAGCACCAGAAATAGCCTTAACTTTGATTGTGTTTAATAGTTTTAGGCTGTGGGTCTGTTGAAGCAGTGTGCAGTTTGGAGCAACAAAATGAGCAGTTGGACACTTGGATTCAGCTCCTGTCTCTGATCCTAGACTCTCAGCTGATGTTGACATGGTGCCCATATCTTTCTGGGTCTCTGTTCATGTAACTGTGAAATGGTGAAACAGTTCCTCTCCCTGTGAAGGGCATCACTTAGTTTTTGGGATTCATCAGCAGATGGTACTCTTTTAAAGGTAGGATGGTGAGTGGTTTATAGAACTGTAGAATGTTAAGGGTTGGAAGGGACTTTAAAGATCCTGCCATGGGCAGGGACACCTCCCACTAGACCAGGCTGCTCAAGGCCTTGAACACTGTCAGAGTTGGGGCATCTACAACCTCTCTGGGCAACCTGTTCCAGTGTCTCACCACCCTCACAGTAAAGAATTTCTTCCTAACACCTAATCTAAACCTACCCTCTTTCAATTTGTACCCATTCCCCATTGTTCTATCACTGCATTTCTGACAAAGAGTCCCTCTCGGGCTTCACTGTATCCCCCTTTGGATACTGGAAGGTTGCAATGAGGTTTCTGTACAACCTTCTCTTCTCCAGGCTGAACAGACACAACTTGATCGGCCTGTGTTCATAGGGGAGGTGCTCCAGTCCTCTTTATCAATATCGTGGCCTCCTCTGGACTTGCTCCAACAGTTCCATGTCCTTCTTATGTTGGAGGCACCAGTGCTGGATGCAGGACTCCAGGTGGGGTCTCACAAGTGCAGAACAGAGGGGCGGAATCACCTCCCTTGACCTGCTGGCCATGTTCCTTTGGATGCAGCCCAGGATTTCCTTGGTTTTCTGGGCCGCGAGTGCACATTGCCAGCTCGTGTTGAGTTGTTCATCAACCATCACCCCAAAGTCTTTGTCCACAGGGCTGCTCTCAATCCCTTCTCTGCCCAGCCTGTAGGCATGCCTGGGGTTGCCCCAACCCAGGTGTGGCACCTTGCACTACGCTTTGTTGAACTTCATAAGTTTGCATGGGCCCACCTCTCCAGCCTGTCCAGGTCCCTCTGGATGCCATCCCTTCCCTCCAGTGCATTGACTGCACCACAAGGCTTGGTGTCTTCAGCGAACTTGGTGAGGGAGCCCTCGATCCCACCACCAGCATCACTGACAAAAATGCTGAACAGTGTCAGCCCCAGTACTGACCCCGAGGGACACAACACTGCTTCCTCGTGGAGGAGGTTGCATGCAGCTGTCATCTGGCCGCTGCTGGGTACAGAATGTCCATTCCTGGGCAGAAGCCCAAGTAGCCTGGGAGCTGCTCTCTTTTTGCCAAAAGATAATTCCCAAAGGGGTTTTCTATTAACTGTCCTGGCAAGTCCAGAGGACATTTAATCTGCGCACTGTTTTAGGAAAAAATGAGAATCCTCATTTTATTTCTGCAGTGGACAAAGTACGCGTACAAGAGGCTGAGATTTGCCCTTAAATATGGTCCAGCCATACAAGCTGTCACTTTGGTCTGAAGCTGCTTGATCTGAAATAGCTGTGGTTCCCATCAGCTAGAATTCCCATCAGGGTACCCCAAGTACATTGTTGCCTCTGTGCTTTTTGTAAGAGGTTTTTTCCTGAAATAGACTTTTTTGGACAGTGAAGGATTTTGTTTTCTCTGTTGTCCATCTGGTTCCTTCATCCACATCTGGAATGTTGTGATTACCCAATCCACAGCAACAAAGATAATTTAAGAGTCTTAAAAAGACAGCAGAAGCTTGTGGAAAGGATTTATAGCTTATTAGGGTGCCTGTATATTTTTTGTCTGTCTAAAGAACCTTTACATTATTGTGTCATTTCTAAGAATGAGAATGCCCTCAGGGAAAATTAAAATCCATCGTAAAAATGTACTTGAGAGTAGCATTGTTTTCCTAGAAGTCACTGTAAATACAAAAGGCACTATAGGTAAATAGTGAAGCTGCAGAGCCTGTTTCTTGGGTAGTTTGGTGCAAAAAAACAAATATTCTTCAAATAATTGGCAGAGCAGGATAATTACTTTTATTTTTGTTATGAGTGGGATGCGTTATGTCTGTGTGGTGTTGCCCGTGCCCTATAGAAAGCAGATTACATTAACACCTTTCAGAACTGATGAAGTCTTAAGACAGTGCAAATCAAATAGAAGAAATCCAACGTCATTTAATGCCTTTGTTGCTAATTCATTAACTAAGGAGGGTGGAACATAAAAGGTTAATCAAAGGTGGTTCTTACTAGACTACATGGTGATTTTTGTGGCAGGGTGACAGAAGCTGTTACTCAAGGGTTTCATTCTCTCTTTTCATTCCCCTTCATTTTGTCTGCCTCCCCACTCCTCCCTGAGCTGTGCAAGCTCGGCAGGTCTGTCGTGCCATCTGAACCTGGTAAGTCATTACATGCCTGGCTGGCTGCAGTAGAGGGCTGGCATGGCCCGTGAACTCAGGGCAGTGGGGCAGGAGGTGGCACTGTTCACTCTCTGTTGGCCTTCAGTGTGCTTCTGGTCCAGAACCACTGTGAACCAGAGATTCCTATTTATCAAGGAAGACATGACAGAAAAAGTTCAGGAGAGCGAGCTCCTTAAACCACAGAGAATGGATTTTAGTAAATTGTGAAGAAGCCCAGCAGGAAGAGGTGGCAACCTCATGTGGTAGGAGTTGGGTGTCAAGAGTTTTGTGAAATGACCGTACCTGGCCCCCAGTTGTCAGTTTGACCAGTTCAGCTGACCAATACCTCTTACAGATCATCTGATTTGGTGGGAGAGCAAGCATTCAAACTCTGTTAAAAAATAATTATGAAAACATCAATATGTGAGTGCTTTTCAAAGAATTGTAGCTATCCAAATGTCATGGAACTTCCAACAAAAAGTATATTTTGAGCAAAGATGCAATGCCAGAAATCAAAGTAGGCAGCTGTATTTTCCTGTGCTGACATGCTCTGTTTTGCTTTAGTGAAGCAATACTCACTTCCTGCTGCTGATTGCAGTCTTATGCCCTGTTTAAATACCTTCTGGGGAAGACCAAGGAGATTGAAGTTATTAAAGATCTGGGTTTCTCTAGGTTCATTTGAAATGAATCATTATTAAGCAATTCTGCCTCACAACTTTTTGGAAAGTGAGTATTTAATTGCTGCTACTCAAACGCATTTTCTTAGGGTATGATTCCCCTTTGGACATCTTTTCTCTTTAGATAATTTAGTTTTAAAAATGCTGAAAATGGGAATAATGCACAATTAAGGATAAGAGTTGCACCACTCATTGGGGAGATGATAGAAGACTGACAACATCATGTTAAACACAGAGAAAGCAGAGATAAGCTTTATTTCCCCCCTCTTGTTTGCCCTGACCCTGCATGGATGCACCTAGAAGTCTGTCACAAACTCAGGTACATTTGTGTATCTGTTAAAGGGAGACTTCTAACTCATGTTTCTGTGTGGATATAGAAAGGCAGAATGACAGAAAATCTTGCTGGTTGTTTTATTTTTTTATTTCTTATTCAGAACAAAATATTTGACAGTTTCTCTGCCTCTTTATTGGTTATAAAAAGTGATGGAAGAAACATTAGCTGTGAAGAACCCAATGGAAAAGAACATCAAATTGAAAAGAACAGTAGTAATTGAAATAAGGAAAGAAAACAACTCATGAGCTGATTTGAAAAAATTTTGAGAATTCAAATTCGGCTGAATAATCCTTTAAAGAGAGAATTTTCTTCACAGTAGATCCTATTGAATCCTGAAGTAACTTATTGCCTCACTGCCTCTGCAAATTCATTTGTGCTTGTAATGTAAGACTCCTAAGGCTAATCTCAGCCTTCCTGTGCTACTGAATAGGTATACAATAAGCAGTCAATTGATTTGTGTTACTCTACCTGGTTTCAGAAGCACTTATTATACCAAATATCTTTTACTTTTCTGGGCACTCTAGCTCATTTCTCTTTGTTGCTGAGTTGTCATGCAATAGTAAGCATCTTATAGTGCTTACTTTCCAAAATATGCCTTTTGTTTGTTTGTACACTGACAATATATTCATTTTATTTCAATTTACGTATGCTTTCTGATCTTTCATGTGTTGCTGTCTTCCATATAAAGCATTTTTTACCCAGCTGAGTATTCAGTCCTTGCCAGCTATTTATAATTCACTAAAAGCCCGTTTTCTGTTTCACACATCAGTTTGCATTGCAGCTAGGGTGGTATCTGTTGTGTATTTGTGTGTTCTTTCCTCACATAGGGAAATCCTTTCTCACCACTTCCACCAGGAGGTTTCAGCTATTTAGCTGGTCATGCAGATGGACCTGAAAGTATTTTGTGGAGGTACTTGAATCGAACATCTGAATTTGTTTCCCAGTATCTCTTTTTTTAATACCTTTCTATCTGCTCCTGTATATATCACAGTAATTTCTTTCAGGGCTTGTGAGGAATTTTGCTTAGTTCAGCCCCTATAGATCCATTAGGCTGCTGCCTAATGAATTAAAGGATTATGAATATTAATGATGAAATACCCCTCTGTGTCCCAGCTCTAGCTATCTTCATGCGTGAGGAATGACCATTTTTATACACTTGACTATAAAACCTCTCCATTGGGTGATTTCTATTGTGTAATCTGAAATCCCATAATTTGTTTTAAGGTAAAATAATTTTGAAGGTGCCTAACTGTTATTTCAAGTATCTTTCTGCAGAGAAGAGTGATGTATTACGGGTTAGCATTTACAGAATAAGCAGCCTTTCAAGGCAGTTAGACTAAAATTTCAGAAGCTTAACCACAAAATGATCCAAGGAATGAATCTTAAGATCATCTCCAGCCAGGCAGACCATATATAACCCAGGTATAACCCATGTACTGGGCTGACTTGATGGCTTGATAAGACTGACCTGAACTGACTGTAGTGTCTAGGCCAATTAACAGCCTTGAGCAGAACAATCTCCATTGGCCCTTTCTTTTATTTTTTAAGTGACGTCTTCTGGCTTGTTCGGAATTGTAGTCCTGAGGTAGAACTTCATTAGGATACCTCTTTTCCTGTCGTGTCTGCATGCTTCCGTCCAGCAGTTTGTCCAAAGATGCTATGTGGGCTCTGAAGTTCATTAAGTTCATTAACTCCTTCCGTATTTTTGTGTGTGTGTGTACATGTTTGCTGTCTGCCCTAAAAGTAAATAATCTGATAGTATTTGTTACAGGGAACTCCTTGCCTTAATTTGTTGTGGGCTTCCTTTCAGCATTACTAAACTGTGACTTTTTAGTCTCTGGCTGTGGGTTGGTGTGTGCTGGGTTTGTCTCTGTGGAGGAAACTGAGTATCTTTTGTGTGTTATTTGCATTTTTATAGATTCTGTGCAAAATTCCCACATCCTCTATGTCTTCGTCATACTCGCCTGTTCTTTTAATTTGGATGGGAAAGAAAGTGCCTCTATGGGGTTCTGAGGATTTCCACACCTCCTGGGAGTTAATTTTGCCCCCACTTTAGAACAGGTCAGTAGTGCTTATCAGGCATTGGGGTCACTGGCATCAGGCTACACTGCTGTGAGCTGAGGCATTCTGGTTTCTCCCAGAAGTGAAATCAGACATCTTCTAAAAGGCACTTAGCCCAACAAGAGGATTTCCTATAATTTTAATCATACCCCATTTTGTTTTCACCCAAAATACTGTGCTTTGGAGCTGTGCTAATTGACCTGATGTTCTGGTTTTAGATTCTTGGTAGTAACCCTCAGAGCTAATTTACACAATGTGCTTTGAACTGATGTTGATAATGCAAATATAATGTTCTATTAGCAAACTATGAATGGTTCCTACTGGGATTTGTGCAATGATGCTGAGTTCATTATTACTGTCATTCAATACTGTGGATGAGTAGAGGAAAAATAATTAAACAAAGTAGTACTTTAAATCCCAGAAGGAATGTAAAATCAACAAAGTTGAAAACCCAGAAGTCTTAACTTGTGTTTAATATATACACTCTGTGGAAAGGGAGGGGGAAGCAAGGGTGTGTATTAAATACTCAGCGTAGCTGCCCAGCCTAATTGGATGGAAAAATTGATACCCAGTGAATCATATATTTCCCCCAAATGATTCCATATTTCTCCAAATTTTAGACTGATAATGTTACACGGAAAATGGCTTAAGAAGTATTTTCTCCTAATCCTCCTTTAAATATAAGTCATCTTCCAAAAGTGTTGCTTGGGGATTTAGCTGTGTGACTCCTACTGATATCCCTGGAAGTTTCACAGCTGAAATTCACAAACAGTGTTTTGAAAAAGCCTCTTGCAGTCCAACACTGTGGAAACATTTGCTGTGTGAGCATTTCTTATTTTTACAACTTGACCCAGTGTTAGCAGCAAAATCTATGGGGGACCTTAAAGTTGAGAAAACTGTTGAATGTTCCTCAACTTTGCATAAACATGCAGGCTTGTACAAGTCCACTTCTATTAGACAGTGGGCAATTTGTCCCAACGTTTAAAATTCAATTGCTAGGGAAGATGAAAGAAAAAACACTCTAATTGTTCAACTGACATATTAGTTAGTCAGCCAGGCAAAGAGGCAGAAGCTCAATTGAATAATTCTTCTCCAGTGTGGTGAACTGTAGCACTTGGCTCTACTCACACGTGAACAGAGTGCCCCTAGAAAGTCGGCTGTAACCTGCTCGTCTGCTGCAGACCAGTTCAGACCAACAGAGTTTCCCTTGGGCTTGGTTCTTCAGCAGCACCTTTCAACCTGCTCTTCATCATGACTTCTTTTTCCTACTTGACTCCCTCCACTTCTCTTTTTGGCACTACTCCAGTGTGTTTCTTGAGCAGACTGTCTCTCATAAGCTGTTAACTGCCCAGTAGTTAGACTGGATACCTGAGCAGGAAACCCGAGTCATCTTCTCTATGTTTAGGCTGTGAAACTCATGGAAAATTTCATTCCTTAGGTGTCATAGCCCAGATTTGTTGTGGTCCAGCTGGTGGACCAACATTCTATTTGCCTGTCCACCTTTTCCATGAAGGAGTGATGAGAAATGGATGGATGTTGTCTGTAGAGCTGATTATTTGTCCTGAGAGAGTGCAGAAGAAGTTACTGCTGCTCTTGCACCTTAGCGAGAAGGTAAAGAGAGGAGGCATAATTCTAATCCTAATGTTGTACATTTTGGAATAGCCTCATAATGCTGTTCTTGCTGTAGGTGTTGGGATGTTCTGAAGATTTGGACCTTGATTTTTGCCAGAATTGGATTTCTGCCTCATGTCTTCAAAACTTAAGAAATTAAAACTTTCCTTTTCAAGGTGACACTTGAAAAATAATTTAGATCATGAAGATTACGTCAACTAGGCATGTGAAGTCATACCTAAAGAACATTTGCTATAAGAAAATGTTCAATTTAGCTATTGTAGAAGTCTACATCAGCCATTGGGAAGTTGTGTCAACATCACCAGAATGACCAGTAAAGTGTCCACAAACTGCATTCTCAGGAATACTTACTAGCTTGTACTTAAAAGTTTTCTTTTCTAGAAGTGGCTTAAACACTGCAAGTTTGGTATGAAGACCAAAACAAGGAGTAAAATTCCCTGTGGTATTAAATGATTTACAGCTTAAGTGAAAGAGAAAAGCTGACAAAATCTGAAAAAGAAGAATTTGAAAGGCAGAGTGGAAACTGAAAAGAAGAACGGAGGAGAAAATGACACAAACAGCATAGACTTAGGAGTCAGAGAGGGAGACAGCTTGGGTCATATGGCAAACAAAATCTATGAAAAAGAAAGTCATAGTCAAAAGTCAAGAGAGAGTGTCAATTTCAACAGAAATTGCTATTTTCAGGTTTTTTTTGGTTTGGTTTTTTTTTTGTTTTTTTTTAACAGCCCCTGCATTAAAGCATTTTGCTGCTCTGAAGAATGAGTTCACTCATCCTACTTACAATATAGCAGTGCGGGGACTTAATATGAAGGGCAAGGTCTTTAATGTCTTTTCTTTATGGACATTACATAAGCAGAGGTCTTAGGGTTTAATTCAAATAAAAGATTTTCTATTGATGCTGAAACCATCTGCTTCAATCTAGAAAGAGATTTTGAACTAGTAATAAGGCTGCTCTTTTCATCATCTTTCTAAGCTAAATATGAATTGTCTCTTTAAAAAAAAACACAAAACCAAAAGGTTACAGGGAGCTCAAATATTTTATAGTTATCCAGATAAGGGGAAGATGCAGATATATGCCTAGTTCTAGTGACAGAAGAGGGTATCAAGGAAAAAAGATACGAAAGAGAGAGTAGCATCAGTGAAGATTACATGGTAATCTGCAATGTGCTGGAGTCTGTCTTCCATTGGAATGTCGTTGGAATTCCATTTTTATTATGCAGTGTAAAGTGGTGTGTACAACTAATTTATAAAGTGCACTTTATCACCCTATGTGAAATCTTATGCCTTCGTTGTGCATAGCCTTAGCTTAGAGATATTAAAGCCATTGCTTTCAAGAGCTCTACTGTAGTAGAGTTTTGCACTAGGAAGTTAGTAAGAAAACTAATGAAGAATTTATAGTGTAAACAACATTTTTAAGTCAGCCAATTAAATTAATGATCCTGTCTTGAGAGCGGTTCAAAAAACATCTGTCCACTCAAGAGTGCGCCCTTGTGTCTGTGACTCTGCCCTTTTGGGTGCTCAGGATTAGTAGAAGCACTTAGTGCACATACGGTCTTGTAGGTACATCTGTTTTGCTCAGCTGCAGTAATTCTCCCACTTACGTTGTGTAAATCTCTGCCCCAGCTTTGGGTGTAAGGAGCAGAGAGGCTTTTAAGGCATCACTGCGTGTTCATGGCCAAAAGCATCATGTTTACACTGATGTGTCAGGCATAGCCAAACATTACGTGTGGGTTTAATGAAACTCGCATGTAGTTATGTGCAGGTTGCATAATGCCAGGAGGAAGCAGCTAGGGCAAAGGTTATTAGGGATTAAGGAAAGTGATATATTAAAGCTCCCTTGTCTCTGAAATGGCTGAACAGAACGGGCTCTTCTCAGCCTCTCTGCTGGGCAGCTTCACATTTTTTCTTGTTTGGAAGCCCTGTAATTGCATTGCAGAAAGGGTGCCTGGTATAGCCAACAGTGGTCGAGTAGTTTACAAAGGGTTTCTGAAAACTTCCGTGTATGTGGGACACTGCTTCTCTGTATCATGGTCTCATTGTCAGCTATTTTTCAAAAAAGAAATTGCTGCTTCTCTGAAGTTTGAAGACCTGTTCTAGATCCTTGGAGAGAACAGCAGTACAAAAACGTAAGCTAGTGCTATTTGCAGGTCTCGTTTGTAAGCCTTGGTACAGGAAGTGCCTGCTTTATTTGATGTCATTTCAAGGTTGTTAAAAAATAGCTTGCAATGCTGAATATTCTTTTTCATCACTATTGCAATTTATATTACTTCTAACCTTCAGTGTATACCTTTGAGCTCCACTTTGCTTTCCTTAAAATTATCTGAAGGACTGATGTCTTAGTAGCAATTTGTTCTACTATGAAGGTGTTTGTGATTTTCCTTTGTCAGTGATAGCATTGGCTTTTTAAACACTTTTTTCCCTTTTCTTGTGGCTTTTCAAAGCTCTCATGCTTGTATGCTGCTCTCCCTTTAATCTCTTTTAGTAACCAGATTCTACAGCAGCATTTGGGGGCATATTCCATTTTTCTAATTTTTTTTTTTTGCTGTTCTGCAGTGATGTGGTTTTGTTCTATAAAATTTTGAACAAAACCATCTTCTTCATTAAATAATTGTATTTGTTGAAGTAAAAATATATTTTATCCTCTGACTTACGGCTGTCTCTCTGCAGCTGCCTAGGTTCTTGCTAATTTGTATGACCTGACTAGCAAGCATGTTGAGATAGGGAAAAAATAATCAGGAGTATTAAGACTAGCATGAAATTTTGCAATGTTGTTTTAGAAAAAAAATTCTGGAGGGGTTAGAATGAGTCAGAAAAATCTTTGGTCATCCTTCCTTTGCAATCTTAAATTAAAAAGCCAAAATGGGTTAATAATTTAATATAATTTTTTAGTTACTAAAGCATTAGGTGTAATACTGCGTACTTGAAAGTTCAGTGGAACAGCCACCTGAAACCAGCTACTGTGTCTTTTAGAAGCCTTGATGTTGTTGAATGGCTGTGACATGTGTCCAGTGGTCTATGGATCATCCATATTAGCTGGAAAGTATCCTCTTAAGCCAAAAATTGAATTGTGATTTCACTTGTTTTATAGTTTGTCTCGTCAGACAAAAATGTTGACCCGTTCCTGCTTTTCATAACATAGGCATTAGGTGTTGTCAGTAATTGTCGTGGAGCTTAGCCCATGCATAAAGCCTTAATTGTTCTCTGTTGTTTGTCTTGGATAGCTATAGAAAGGGCTCATTCTGGGTCTTTTTATCTTATCTAACAGCGTTAAAATAAATCTTACTTCCAGGAAAAACTCGTGGCAATTCAAGTAACAAGTTTGAACTCTTCTGGTGCCTTTGCACATGTTGAGTCTGGTTGCCTTGTTTTCGGGTGTGTAATGATTTCCAGATGATGTCTTGTGACTGCTGACAATCTACAGAGGGCAAGCTGGACACATGGCTCTCCTTGATGTTCAGGCTTTGCTTTATAAGGAGAAATGAAAAAAGGAATTTTTTTTTTTTTTTTTTTTTTTTGGAGCGGGGAGGCTGAACAGATGGTCAGCAGAGGATTGAAGTAACTGGTGGCAGACAGGCAGAGGGGAGAACCAGGTAGGAGAAAATGTAAGCAGATTGCTCTCTGATACCTCTGCCTTCCCTTTTGTTCCTCCCCAGTTGCTCAGTAAAGAATGCAAGAGAAATAGGAATAGAAAGTGAAAGGAAACTTTTCTCATGGGTTTTGGAAAAGAGATTATACTTTCAATACTAAAGTCGGTTAATAAGTTATTGTGTAACAAAGTGTAAACAATGATTCTGGTGGCTGCAGAGAAGCAAGCAAAACTATCCACATGATGGAATGGGAGAGGAAAACTCAACCCTCACTTTCCCATAGGAGAATTCAGCAGCCTCCATCCTCTGAGGATGTTATTGGTGAAGATCTCCAGCCTTCTTCCAGAAGTGGTACTCCAGTCACTCTGGAGCTAGAAATTGTGTATTGATCCACATCCTCTCTAATTTTAAATAAAGTTAAACCTGTCTGCAATGAAGAAGACCTTTCTGGGGCAAGTCGGCTTATTTATGTTAGCAGTGTAAAGCAGAGGGAGAGTTTGGTTTGAGCTCAGATTCCCCTGAAGTGAGAATGTTGTCAGCTGGTACCAAATGCATGATGTAGGAATGATTTTCTCCCTGGTTTTCCGCAGCCAATTTAAAATTCCATTTAGTGCACTCCCAACATTTGTAGCTTTTGAATCATTTGTGGAAAAGTAACCAAACCTGTGATATAGGAACTGCACCTAGCCCGTGGTTACTGCAGAGGTGGTACATGCAGGGGAGAAGTTGGAAGGCCAGGAGGCTGCTTCCAGACCTCGGGCTGTACAGGTGGGTGGTCTGCTGCTGTTCGCTTTGTGACCCTCCCTACACTTTATATAGTCTCTTGAAGTATCAAGGCAGGTCTTTTGTCATGTAGTTATGTGCTCTGGTGACTGCTGGGCCTACAGCCCTTTGATTTAAAATCAGTATGCTTGCTTTGATACTGCGCAATAAAACAATGCGTAAAATTTCAGCTGATTTTTTTTTTAAGGTAAATTATTTACTGAAAGTAATTTGCCTCCTTCTGCCTGCTGTCTCCCTCATGTAGCATGGAAGGAATCCCTGTGTCAGGTTTGACAGATTTTGCAGAAATTTGAAAGAAGCTCAGAAACCATGTGAAAGTATGGTAATTCTCTTGAATTTAGGCAGTCATCACAGAACTTGAAGGGTCACCTGTCTCTTTGGATGAAAAGTACCACATACAACAAAGAAGGTTCAGGAGGCAGATTCTGGGAATGTCTGTTTCTCAAATGTGCCTTTTTATGCAGGATGGTTTTCCCCTGCTCCCTGTCACCTCTGCAAACCTTTTATGCCTTGCTCAGAGACAGAATTGTCAGTTGTTGTTACAGGCAGAGCTGCTGGCACCTCCTGTCATTTCTCTCTGTAAGATCTATTTTCTGTTTTTTATTTCTTTGTCAAACTTCTGTTCATTCTGAGATTTTCCATAACTTGTATCTGCCCTGACATCTAACTTGAGAGCAGAATGTGGCTTCTCTGTTAAAATCAGTATTTTCTGTACGATATCTATGTTTAGCTGTAATTTTTTGCGTCAAAGGCAAGGTGCCACTTGTCTTATTGCAGGCTCCAAATCGTTGTTGCACCAAGGTCTACAAATTAAGCCATCTGTAAGTATGTTGAGAACTTTGACACAAGCAGAAGGGGCATTTTCTTTGCCTACTTCTGCTATGTGTAAAATACTGCCATCTTTCCAAATGAGCTGGAAAAACTTGGCCAAACTTGGCCTTTATGTGATCTCCTAGAGAGAGGAAGCTGGTTCTCCTGGGCTTGCAGTGCCCACCCAATCCCAGCATGTCTGGAGGTTAGACGATGCTTCCTCCTGTTCAGGATGAACCAATGTGTTTGGGAGAAATTGAACAGTAGACATTCTGTATTCACAGCTCCAAAGGGAACTTCCTGAGGAAGGCAAGTTGTTCACACTGTACTTTCAGTCTTTTCCTGTTTCACTGCAGTGTTAGGGGCACAATGCTATGCTGTCATGTGTTCTGCCAATTTTGTATTTCTCTATTACTCTTCATAGATTTTTATTACTTCCCATATTTTTCCATAGTTAGAGGGTATAAAGTGGAAATATGCTGTAGGTTTTTAAATGTAAGAGTGAGCAAAGTGTTTTAAGACAGTGATGTTCCTGATGGACCTTTTAGTTGTTTGCTTCCATGTATCAGAAGAGTTGCCCTGCGGTGTCAGAGCAGTTGAGTGTCTAGTGCTGGAGAGGCAAGCGATGCTGATGGAAATCTTCACATGGACAAGATACAACATACTCCATCCCTCTGAGAGCTCTGAAAGCAGTGGAGTGTCATTTGGCAATGGATCCCTGAAAGCCCCCTCTTCTCCTGTGGGATGGGATTATGATAAAATCAACATTACTGAATCACCCAGCTGTTGTTGCAGGCTGTTTTCCACCCAGAGGGACTGAGACTGTCTAGCAGCCCTGCATAGTACAGCCCTGCTGCATTCACAGATCTCAGTCCCAGCAGAACTGCTGCTCCTGAACTGCCTGCCAGTGGTATGCCGCCACAAAGCACAGCTTTCCATTTGTGTGGCAGGACAGTATCCTGTTCTCCAGGCCAGCTGTTTACGGAAGGAGGGAAAAACCTCGTGACTGCATTATGGAATCATCTCCAATTAGGCAGAGAATATTTTCAACTCCATCAAGTAAGATTGGGTTGTGTCTTTAAATGTCTGGCTTTAATTTCTTAGATGTTCAGTACAGCTGTTGGTGTTTCCAGTTCACCTTTTCCATAGTGCTTCTAATTGCAGAATAGCCAGTCCATTTGGACTCCTAAATTTTGGCCACCTCATCTCTGGTGGCAGTAAGTTCCTCAGGCTGATTTTGTGCTGTTCTGCAATGATATTTAGAGCATATTTCTTAGAACAAACCACAGTTACTGGAAGAGACAGGTAGTAACTACCTATCTCGGTATTTACTTCCTTACTGGATGACAGGGAACCAGCATAGACTTTCCTTTGCCTTTTTTGAGTATTTACACTTTTTTACTAAGGCACTTATTTTTGTCCCTTTAGTCCTGACCTTTTCTGTTCTTTCTACTTGAGTTCCTTGGGAACAATGCATTGGAGAGAGGCTATTGTTCTTCACCCAGAGCTTGTTCTTTGGGGTTTCCCCCTGTCTGTCTGCAGGATGCAAAATTCCTTGCCATTCTGTAATCCAAATTCTTGTTACTGGGGCTTGATAAATCATCTTGACATGTAGTTGGGCAGCTGAGATGTCATCTCTGAAGTTTGACTGTCTTTTCAAGTGAACCTTTAAATATATCAAAGCTATTCTTCAGTTTTTCAGACCCCAACTTCACACATTAGTGTAGTACATCTTCCATGACAGAAAAGATTGGAATCATTTTCATAGAGTCATTTTCTGCTTTCATTTTCTCTTAGTATTAATAACAATTTCTAAGTTTAAAAAAGGAATAGTGACAGGACAAGCAACATGTCAGCCTTGTTCATACCTAATACTGTCCTCAGTGTAGATCAATGCATGTCCACGCAGCTATTTTTATTCATTGATCCTTAAGTCAGGAAAAAATCTCATTGAAGCCAGTTGGAGTTTTGCTCTACCTGACTAATAAATTATTTGAGAAGAAACATAGTGCTTGTGGATCAGAAAGGCTAATTTTGTAGGCTTCAGTCTTGCTATGCAGGTAGGTGATGTCTGGCAGTTCTTTTTATGCTGGGTGTTGATCTAGGAGCTATCACAGCTCTTCCAAGCTTTAATTTTGTATAAAACTCTGTCATCATTCATCCACACTCTCTATCCATAAAAAAAAAAAAAAAAAAGAAAAAGAAAAAAAAAAACCTTCTAGGATAGAAGGCAAAGAATTTACTTTGGACTTTGTATCTCTGGGACTCAGTGGATGACTTGTCTGGTAGAGAACTACTGACCTGTGAAAACTACTGTGATATTGACTACCATTTTTTAAGCCCCTTATTCAATTTTAAAGATTTATTCTTCTGAGTTGCCAAGTGTCCACATCTGGAACATCCATATGAACACTGGGTTCAAGGTATCTCCAGTCAGATACTCTGGTTTTATAAAGTTCTAGAAAATATTGATCATAGAATCCGAAGCATTTATCATAGTCCGTAGATCTTTTTAAGTTCAGTTTTTGAGGACCAAAGAATAAGAGACCGAAGAACAAAAGTGATGATACACTTTCATGTGCGGGCTCGAATAATCTTAGTAAGTCATAGAAATAGCATTACCCCACTGGGGCTGCTTTCAGATGAGAAATGACATGTGATGTTATTTTAAAAGAACACTATGTAGGTTAATTACTGAATGATACTTATGCAGCTTCTAAAATGGCAGATTTGAATTCTGTAGCAGTTACAAGGCCACCACAGGAGCTCACTGCTGCTTCTCAGTTCTGTCTGACCAGGGCTGATTCCAAGACTGCTGCTGTAAGGAGGAAGAAAAATTTAAGATAAAATAAGGGAAAGAAATGCTGACTCACTTTTCTTCAATTAAGACTTCACAAGAAAAGTTTATTTTTAGTCTTAGCAAATAACCTGGTATTCTGATCTTCTGTGAGTATTTATACTTCTTTATTTTAATAGAGAATTTATACTTTTTTATTTTAATAACTTCCCTCAAGGCCAATATAAGCTAAGCATGTGAATCCCCAGAGAACTTATGGAAAAAGGCAACCCCATTCACTTAAATGTAAAAATAAACCATTTGGCTTGCAGAGAAGAATCTCATAAATTGTTATTTCTTTTCTTTCTCTGTCATCTAGTACTTTCTTGGCCAGATTGAAGGCACACACAGTTTCCTGTTTGCATTTTTTTGCTTTGAAGCGATGGTGAATAGATTCATTAAATTAGAACAAAAAATATTCTAATCTGTTGCTTGTCTTCTATTTCAATGGATGATCTAAAAGGCTGAAAGTATTTCTGTATTTGTTGCAGTGCCGTCTACAGTTTGTTGCAAGGCAAGTAACCTTAATCAGATTTTTAAGATGTGTTTTCCTTGCAGCAAAACCTCCAGGTCACAGCTTTTCCAATTACACAGGGAAGAAGGCAAGGAGACAAAGCTAGTCTGGGGAGCTTTCTCTTTCAGCAGCAAAGTTTGCATTTCTTTTAATGTAGTTAAAACGTTTGACAGGAGAGAGTAGGGTTTAGTGATGTGAGGTGATTTCCAAATGAGTGTTAGCTTTTTGCTGACCTACTTTTGACTAGTGGTGTATTCTTGTCCATTACTTTTTGTCATTGAATAATGCTGATATATTAAGCTGTGTGCTTCAAGGGCATTGTAAAATTGCACGTAGGGGCAGGACTGAACTGTGAAAGTGCGAATTACTCTATCAGATCAAACCCAATTAAAAAGTGACAAGCACAGCAGGAGAAATTGAAAGGAAGGTTTATCTTTCATGTAATGTAAGAAGTCACTATATTGGTTAGAAACAAAGTGAGTGTGAAACAGATTCTCCACCTCTTCTCATCCCTCTCCAAAAATTAATAATATCTGCTGACTTTATTATCCAAAAGAATAAGCCCCTGAGTTGTAACAGCTCATGTTGAAGGACACTGTGACAATGGCAAGAGAAGGGGAAGTACAGCACCCGTACACCTTGAAGCTTTTTGCTATCAAAGCATACACTGGGCCTCAGGTCAGCACATTTGGGGATTGATGGATAGGGAGTTTGGAAGAAGTGGTTGCCATTTATATAAAGCTGTAGCGTGTCATTAAAGAAAGACTTGCCATCTTTGCTCTCCGCAGTTCCACAGGAAGTGTAGGAATAGAAGCACGGTAAGGAAACTGTGAGCTTTTACTAAGCCCTGTAGTTGTTACGGAACTGCTGCAAGCTAGGGAAGGTTACTTAGTCTCCAGGGCCATTGCATAAATCCTTATAACCCCTTTTGCATAGCATCCACCAGCACTCTTCTAATGATTATTTGGGTATGTGGATGTATAAACTAATGCAGTTGTCTGTGTACAGTATAAAAGTGCAGAATCCTGCTTCCAGACTACTGGGGCTGCGGCGGGTTTGTGTTTTTGTTTGTTTCAGGTTTTTTTGTTGTTTGGTTTGTTTGTTTGTTTGCTAATCCAGTAAACTAATATAACAGGCAAAACACAAAAAAACCCCAACCAAAAAGTAAATCAACCTCGCAAAATGTGTTCTGTACTTGCCATTGCATTGCAGACAGCTTCAGTGATGTGTGACTGCTGTGTGACCTGGTGAACACCACCTTCTGCAGACAGTCGATGTTACACTGACCCTGATGCTTGCTGCTAATGGTATTACCTCAGTGAACTCCTCTGTGTGTAACTTCAGCACAGCTGATTTGGTTAATGCTGAGTTTTCAGGTTAGGCTTTAGTGGGTGACATTCCACTTTGTGAAGGAAAAAAACCCTACAAACACAGAAGGGGAAAGCACTTGATATGTGTAAGCTATGCTTGGAGCCATTGTATTGTAAGGAAGGTGGGGGAGATGAGTGGGTAAATTCACAGGGTACCTGATCCAAGTTTTGCCTGTCAAAACAATGATGCTCTGTAGGATGCCTCTTCATGTAAAATATACATCTGATGTGCAATGAATTAAGACTTTAAAAGAGACCAACTGATTTACAGTCCTACTAGCCTTGGACTTGGCAAGCAGCTGTTAGGAAGGGGGGAAAAAGTTGTCATATTGTGAAAATGGTTATTGTCTAAAAGCCTCCACTTTCCTGAAGGAGGTTTACCTTCTACCATTGATGGAGTACCAGTGGTCATTCAAAAGAACAGCTTTGTTGTTGTGTGTTATGGTAAGTAGTCTTTTGGAGTGTCTTCTGGGTGAAGAAGTTGTAGGGACTCGGATAATACCTAGGTCTGAACTTTAAAAACAAACAAACGCACACAACTGTCCCCCCAGACACCAAACCACAAAAGACCCCAACCTGAATTTCATAACAATCTTGAGTGGTATTTGTTTTCATTCTATGGTGTTTTGGTTTTATCAGAAAAAGTTTGATGCAAAATTGCTAACAATTTAAAGGACTGTTGTGCATGCACTGATGCATTTCTTAGGCTGGCTTACTTCTCCTAAAGATAAAGAGGAGGTCCTCGCTGTGTGGGCAGTGTTTCTTTTTTTGTGGGGATGATTTTTTTTTTGGCTGTTCTTGTTGTCTTTGTTTGCTTTTTATTTTGTCAAGAAGAAACTTCTACAAACTGTGTCTTTGTTAGTCTCACAATTCTTCTGGCCCAACAAAGAGGTTAATGCATTCGTTATCGATCTATTATTATAATATAGATACAATAGGCTTTCAAGAAAAAAGGGAGAAGACACCCACACTCTAATTTGAATGTGAAAAAGATTAATGAAATTCTTATTCCTAACTGATATGTGTAAAATATGTGGGTAAGAGATGAGCTGGTTTAAAAACAGAAAAACCCCATGTAACTGTACAGTTATATCGTTACCTAACTTTGACCTTTATTTTGCAGTGACCAGTGTAAAAGAAAATGCTGAGAAGTACATGGAGATTCTGGAGGATAAACTACATAGGTAAGGATGATATCGTGGAGACCCTTTGAAATCTTAAAGATGCTTGTACATGCAGCATTGATATATATAGAAGTGTTAAGAAACTTGCATGAGAATAGTACCAAAAATAGTTCAAAGTGGGAAATACCGGTTGTGTTAAGAGCTCTGTTCATGGCTGCGTTCAGCAGTCTGGCAATGGGTGCAGGTAAAAGAAAGAATCACTGCGTTCTCCAGTGCACAGGACTGCTCTGGAACAGTGGTGATCCAGCCAGAAACCTTGAAGTATTGGGGATGTGACAGCTGGGTGAAAAATCACCCTTCTGCTCCTATGCAAAACTCAACGCTGATCAGGGCCAAGAAATCCTTTACCAGAATTCTGTACATCTTTAGCAAGTAATGACAGTCTATATAACAGTTTTGAAAAAATGCCTGTTTGGGGCATTGTGGAGAGCAAATACAAACCAAGACAACAATAGAGATCTTCAGATCTTAAGAACTGAACCCTAAGCAGAATTTACAGATTTTTATGCCTTTTTTTTTTTTTGAAACAAATGCTAACGTTTCTATTTCCTTCTCTTGCTGCGTGAAGGGGGTTCTAGGTGACCTCTTCTACTTTCGGCTTCTCCTTGAAATATGGTTAGCAAATATTACAGTGCTGTTGTAATGGAATCTTCTAGTGAGTGAACTTTGCCCTGAATGAGTGTATTTGTATTGAGAAAGGCTTTCATGGGTTGTAATTGGAGTTTGTGTCTTAATGAAATGTAATCCGCCAAATTAACACCACTTCCATTTCCGTTACTGAGCAGGTATAATTAATAAATTGTTGCCCTTGCTATTTTTTTTTGCTGTATTGATAAAGAGAGGGTTCTATTGTGTAGTTTTGCTCACTCATACTTTTGAATATAGAAGTATTTCATTTACTCAACTCTCAAATTTAAAAGATATTCAGATCTGAATGAAAAATGATGGAAACAGACCTGAAGATCAAGCTTTGTGTCTGTGTTCTGCCTAACCCTCTCTTAATAACATTTTTACTCCATGTACTTCTGTCCATTAGTTTAAGACAAATCTTAAGGACTTTGTGTGCTGTCTTTTTGAAAGCCATACTCTTTATTAAAAAATTAAGTATAGCAACATGTTTTGATGCTTCTAGACTGTTTGGATTTAATTGACATATCAGGCTCCCAGAAGGAAGTAAATTTCTCTTTAAGTGTTAAATACTTGGAGAATCTGTATGTTTGTTTCTCCTTCCAGAGGTTTATCAGATAGAATTTGCAGGTCCCAGATGGTGATGGTTCAGTCCTGAACTTGTTTTCCAAGATCTGAAAATGGTATAAGTCTAAAAATAGTTCAAGTAATTAAGGGCTAAGAATTGTTTGAATATTGGTGGCAAGAGAAAATCTTTAATGTTTTTATCAGAAAGAAGTTTCCAAGATACTGTGTCTTGAAAAATATTTTATTTTTATGCTAATAAGGTGGTTATAGATGTTTGTATTTTATATGTTCTTTGGTCTTTAAGTAGTTAGCTACACCTGCTTTACAGCTTGAGCAATAAAAAGAAAAAGCAAGCAAGAGCCAAACAGGCCTCCCTGAAGCCTGCCCCTGCTTAGAGCAGTAACATGAGAGAGTTTCTCATTTTTGGTCTTCATAAAGATGCTCAGATTACTCATTTATATATATCATAAGCTAAAGAAAGAGTCTCTAAGGAAAGTTTAAAGAGTGAGTTTTAAGATTACATTTTAGACTGAGGTAGAATTTGCATCTGGCTCATGGATGCACCTTTGGGTATGCTCTTGAAACCAAAAGAGGATCAAGTCTGGGTAGCATGAATTCAAATCAGCCTCTAAAGCTTTTCTGCAGATGAAATATATAATTTTGCCAGGTAATTTATCAAATAGAAACAGCCTAGATTGAGAACCCTTCAATTTAATATACAGCTTCAAAGTAAAGCAGGACTCTCAGAAATGTCATTTTTGACCACTTTGTAACAGAAGGAAAAGGAAGTTAATGAAGAATACTCATGACAAAACAGCTTTAATGAAGATTCAAGTTTAAAAAATGTCAATTTTGTCAGTTAATTTCCCTCCCCCCCCCACCCCCACACCCACGCAC
>VZTI01004732.1:1046145-1058441 GCA_013397865.1 Struthidea cinerea
CCCCCCCCCCCCCCCCCATTAAATTTAGTTTGGAATATATTCCTCTTGGGTTTTTTTGGTTTTTTTTGGTTTTTTTTTTAATGACTGGAGAGCAGGGAGGGGAACACAGCTTATTTGCTGGAGCACCTGTTGGTGAGGTAGTGGTTTGGGGGTTTTTTGTTTGTTGGTTGGTTGGTTTTTAAAACAAATGCAATACTTTTCACTGTGACCTAAAAAATGCATCCATTGTCAGATAGCTTAATACATTTCATTAGGAATGCTACTCTTTTGATAGCCTTGTACCTAAAGAAAAAAATGGGAAAATATGCATTGACAAAAACCAGAAATAAGTTCAGTATCTGTTAGTTTCAGCCCAAGGAACACAAACCACCCATTAAGTATACAGCTTGCTTGACACTTTTTTTTTCCTTATTTAAAATACAGGTTGTATTCTGAGAGTGGACTGACAGTTGTTGAGGACAGTATCCTCCAAGAAATGAATGAACAAATAGCATGTTTAATAATGTTGCTGGCTGTCTCTTTCCCAGTCACCAGCATACATCAAGCCATTCCTCAAGTTTATACATGAAATCATTGGCTGCTCTCTTGAGAGTGTAAATACCATTGCCATCTCTTCCATGGTAGACCTTGCCAATTGCTTACCTTTTGTTAGCAAACAGGAGATGTGCAAAAGTGGTCAGAGTTAGGATAACGAAAGTTCAGCAGAGGCATCTGGATGTGTGAATATCTGAAGTACAAGAAGTTTTGTGTGGATAACTTCAGCTCGTCACTTGAGCCGTTTAGGAGGGATTGTACAGGAGAAGTTTACAGTAACTGCCTGATTTAGATCATTGAAATTCAGATGAACACCTTCTCGTGGGACTTCTTCCACAGAAAGTGGTTTTCTTTATTTCGCTTGTTTTCACACCAAGTGAAGGCTCTGCTAGCACTTTATATCACTAACTTAAATAAAGTGTACTTCAACCATCCAACTCTTTCAAGAACCAAGTTCTGCCATAAGTGTGCTTAAGTCATGTAAATGAGTGAGGGTCACGAGCTGATCCTAGGAGAGAGTGCTGTAAAGCCATAAAAGATTTCATCTTGAGCTGTTGGTGGCTGTATGTCATGTTATAGAAACTCTGATGTCTGCTGTAGGAGAACTGCTGTGCTAAGGCTGCTGAGTAAGGCTTTCCAAAAGCTTTTCCCTCTTGTCTATGGAGCAGCACAGACATGCTTGGGAGTGCCAGATGGTCTGTGGTAGTTTTGCGTAACCCATGACCCTCCTCAGTTGTGCTGAGGGCTGTTCCAGCTGCTGGTAGTATCTTAGCAGTGCACAGATAGGACTGAAATGTTGTCTTTGCCTGCCTGCCCCCACGACTGTTGTGTTTTCTACTGTGCTTCCAAGAGACCTTACAGCCCCATCCCTTGCTGGATAATGATCTGATCTTATTTTGCTTACCAACAGTTCTGCTGCTGGAGTGTTAAAATGCAGGTTAGACAAAATGCTAGATCCTTCTAGTGACTCATTTAGTCCCTTTCTTCTTCCCAGCTGGTCTAAGTCATACACAGCTGTGAGAACATTAGCTCCAAAATTCTGAGCAGCAGATACTTTATATGCGGTGATGCATTCCTTTATATCTCTTGGCCCACATGGTGATGACTTCTAAATCCCTTATCATAGCTGCCTCAGGCTGGAAACAATTTTTTGTACCAGCTGATGTAAAGATGACATTTCTTGAGCTGAGGGAATTTAATGTGATTGTACTGTTCTCCAGGCCTCAAAAGATTATGCTGTGACTTCCATTCATCACAAAAACAGAGCTTTTAAGTGGCTTTTCCTAATTCCCAGATAGGAATCATGAAATTATTTTTGGGGAATAATATTGTTCAAGAATAACCGGTGGCAATTACACAGAGGTGTTTTATTGAGCTATTTTCTGTGCTGTCCTGCCAGAAAGGGGAAATGCATAAATAGAACAAGATGCAATACTGCAATGACTTTGCCGTTGTTGAATGATACAGCATCAGGTAACTTTGCAAATGTGTGCAAAACCTTTCTTCTTTAATTGACTCTCTTTCGCTGTTTGTCTTGGGTTCATTTTCTGTTCGACAATGTTTCTTTTCATATTAACGGTGCCTTTATTTTCACTCATGGATACATGGTATGGAAAATGTCCTGGAGTCTTAATTTACAGCTCGTAAATTGTGCTCATCCGGGTGGCTCCTTGTTCACCGAGGTGTTAAGGTGGTTGGTGTGATGAAGGCAACTTGCATTTACTGAAGCAGCAGAAATCAAGCCCAAGGTCTGTTTTACCTGATCTCATATGTGATTTTTTTTTTTAAAGTGTTTCAATCAAATGTCACTTGACTGGTTCAGAAGAAATGTGGCTGCAGCCTGGTTGCTCAGGCTGCTAGGGCATGCATGTATTCTGTATCAGAAACAAGGGTTTCTCATGCAGGCAGAGAATAATGCATTTGAGTATGTCATCTTCGCTGAGACCCTGTCCCTTCAGGCAAGGCATCCAATGTTCTGATGGTCCCATGCCATAAGAGGACAGGTCAGGATTAAATGCCGCCACGTCACATTCCAGTTTACATGAAAATGAACAGTCTTAAAAGTTATTGTCTTCCCTTATTCATTGTTAGCTTACATACCACATCTCTCAAGTCTCCTTCATAACATACTAAGTTTCAGAAATGGTTTTGGGAGCAGAGCTGGGTTTGAATGCTCTGAATAGCACAGCATACTGAAGGACAGTGTTTCATACTGCTGATGGTCTTAAAGTTGGTCTCGGAACACATCAAAAGGACTGTGTATCCTTGCAGATTTGTAGCTCTCTTTCTCTGCTGTTCCTGTCTGTATGGAATATTTCGTGTTTTAGTTTAACATTGATTATATAGGTGTAGTTTCCCCAACTGTGTTGTTTGCTCATGACTTCAGGCTGTTGTTTTTGAGTGGTCCTCATCTCTGTGAAAAAATGCCCTTGGATGGCGGTGGAATCACTTGTGTTGCCTGCTGTTGCAACAAAGGGCTGCAGGACTAGGCTCGGTGTGACTAACTTAAGTACTGAAAGTTTGGAACGTGTTTAGAAATTGCTGCTGCTTGAAGTGAATATGGTACATAACTTTCCAGATTCATAAATTTGGAAGAAATCTTTGCACTCTTCAGTGACATTTGAAGGCATTCTGCCTAAATCATGGTTTGCTGCTCTTTAGAGTAAAACAGTCTCTCTCGACCATACTGTGTAGTTTTATCTTACTGATGGGTACCCAAAAAGCCTTCAGCCACGACCAAATAATTTGTCATGTCTCAGTAATGTGAAAAACACGTTGCAGTGTCACCAAACCATCATGGGAACAATCAAACACTTTACTTTGGACAATCTATTCTCCTTGTTGTGAACAATACATCTGCTTTGTTTCAGTTACCTTATTTTTCTGTCTGCATGAGAGAGGCTGTCATGAAAACAGGACTATTGTTTCTTAAAGGCTCATGTTTTCCTGATATTCTTTTCCAGCCTGAAAACAGCAACTCTTCTCATACTACTTACTTTGCTGTGGAAAGGTTACGATACCATGAATTGAAGGATTATCACTTTCAACCATGTAACTGGTAACAAGAACATAGGAACTTGTGAATGAAAGTAGCATTTTAAATGGATTTCTATAGGGGAGGGGAAATTTGGCAAGATCCCACTGATCTTTTGGTACTTTTGTAGTGAGGGAAGTTTACTTGCCCAGAATGCTCACAAATAAAAGGAGCTGTGAATAATGAAAAGCAAACTGCTAAGTGTGTTAATTAATAAATTACAGGTGAATTTTTGCTTGCTATATTGGCCCAGTCTTATTTGGGAGATACATCTTCTTCTTTTAATAGTTTGGCAAAGTTTCACAGTGGTGAATCCACTTCCAAAGAAGAAAAATTTAAATATTCTTTCTTGCTCTATTTTCTCCCCTCTGCTTTAAATGTTGTGTGTTTTCTTATTTGCTGTTCTTTAATTGCCCTGTCTTGAAGTTAGCAATCTTGGAAAGGGGACTTTCTGATTCTCCTCCTGCTCTTTCCTTTATTGAGGCTCCTCTGTCTTCCTTCCTTGGACTTGTCTCATTTCCACTTCGTGTATTTTCTTCTTACCTTTGTTTCCAACTCTGTCCCTTAGGACACCTTTTTTTACCTATCTCCTTTGTGTATCATGGAGCTGGGGGAAGTTGGATAGTAGGAATATAATAAAGCACTTTCTTCACAGAAAACCTGTTCTCACCTTTAAAACACATTAGATTACTTTTCAAGCTGTCTTAGGCTGCATGGCCACACTGCAGGTTCTCACTAAATGTCCTTACTGTCTTCACAATCACTTGCAATGTATTTGAAAATGTTTGCAATTTCCTGACAAAGTATAGTATCTTGGAAGCTCTTAGTAAATTTAAATAATGTCAGAAGAAATTTGATGGTATTGCTTCACAGAAGTGGATTAGCCTAGATTAACTGGGTCTGGAGGAAATGGGAGAATCTTCTCTGTGCCTTTCATTTCTGGTTGTGGAAAGTGTAGCTAATGCCCACAGGGTGTGGAAAAGGAAATAATCTCTATAAAAGTGCTGCAGATTAGCTTCTAATCATGTTTCTGCAGCATAATGTGCATTTTATCACCACTGTTATCTGGTGCCATGTGCTAGTGGAGATCCTTTGATAAACTCATGTCTGGGCCAGGATGGAACTCTTGATTCCCAGCCTTGAACTTGTGTTTCAGCCCTGGCAGGACTAATACCTGTCTATGGATAAAATGCACACTGCTCAAGCAATAAAAATGGAGGGCAAAGAATGCAATCTGCTTCCTTCACCAAGTGAGAAAATGTATTAAAAAAAACCCTAAACAAAGCAAAAACCGAACCAAAAGACACCCCCATTACTACTTCTGTCTGTGGCATCTGCAAGATAGGAGATAATTGCCTTGATGGAACCCACCACGTCTTTTGTGGCAGTAGCAGGAATCTTCTGAATTTGCAGTGATAAAATGAATTTTTTGCTTCAAGGAGAGGAGAATTTTGTTTCATATCCTTAGGAACCATCTGCTGGTTTTAGGTGTGGAGGGAGATGGGTGGGCTTTTGGGCCCCACAGTACTCTGGGGGAAGGGGAGGTAACAGAAAATTTACTTTTTCACTTTAAGTTCTAGTAGACAATTAAAACTGCACCAGTGTCTGTGTGTTACATATAACATTTCTTAAAGGCTGTCTGGCTTCTATATGAGATTATAAGAAGTGAAGAAGGGCACAAGAATTAAAACACAGAAGTTATTGTCTTTTTTTTCCTCCATTTTATATATATGTATTTATTTTTTTGGTGTTTTGCCTGTTCAGAGATGCTGGTTCACAAATACTGATTTTTAATTGGGAGGTAGGGGAACTGTGGCACATTGATAAGAAGCAGCAGAAAGCTCTGTTCTTTTTAGCTATTCTCAGCATTGAGACTAGAACTTTTTAGTGGAAAAAAAAAAAGGTCAGATTTGAGGCCAGTTTCCAGTGTCTCAGAGCTTTGGAAAAAGCAAACCACATGGCTGAACAGCCTTCACTAACTCCCTGTCCATATTAATTCAGGTTTCATCCAGGGCTTTTTCCAAGTTCCTGAATTAACTTCAGTAGTTAGTGTGCAGCATTGTCAAAGACAAGGTAACAGGAGATTTTGCTGCTTATTCATGGAAAACCTTGCCTTCCCTCTAGGCTCGTTGTCTTCCATTCATTTTATTCTTAGCATAGCAAAAATTGTCAGAGGGCAAAGCTGGGTCTCCCCTTCTAAAAACAGAAAGTATTGCCCTTGCTTGAAAAGGAAATGTGATGAAAGTTCACAGCCTCTCTAGCTGGTTAGTAATTGCGTATTTGGTTAGGACTTTGTTTTATTCTGTATGCCCTATTCTTGTGCTGCATTGTTCTGGTGCTGGTCAGTCATGCCTGCAAAGCTGGAGTGCAACACTGTGCTGAAATTCATCAGTGTCACATTCTGTGGTTTAACCCCAGCCAGCAGCCAAGCCCCACACAGCAGCCCCTTGCTCACTCCCCCACCAGCAGGATCGGGGACAGAACAGGAAGGGTAAAAGTGAGAAAAGTCATGGGTTGAGATAAAGGCAGTGTAATGGGGAAAGTAAAAGCCACGCACACAAGCAAAGCAAAAGAAGGAACTCAGCCCTTCCCATGGGCAGGCAGGTGTTCAGCCATCCACAGGAGAGCAGGGCCCCCTCACACTCAGCAGTTATTTGGGAAGAGAAATGCCATCAATCCAAACATGCCCCACTTCTTCCTTCTTCCCCCACTTATATATAGAGCATGATGTCATGTAGTCTGGAATATCCCTTTGGTCAGCCTGGGTCACTTGTCCCAGCTGTGCCTTCTCCCAGCTTCCATGCATCCCTAACTTCCTCCCCACCATGGCAGTGGAAAAAGCAGAAAAGGCCTTGGCTCTGTGTAAGCCCAGCTCAGCAATAACAAACACATCTCTGTATTATCAACCCTGTGTTCAGCACGAATCCAAAACACAGCCCCATACCAGCCACTGGGAAGAAAATTACCGCAGCTAAAACCAGCACACACAGTAGTCCTCTCTGCTGCAAACTCTTGCCTTGTCAAGAGTAAGTAGTTCTGTATCACTTTGCTGCTTTGGTGTGCTGAGATTTCCCTGTTTTGGAGCAGAAGTAAAATTTTTCTTATCTTTTTCCCTGATCTCTTGTGCTCTTCTTGCTTGAATTATATGAATTTGATTAAGAGTTTAAAATTCATGGTAGTAATTTTGTTTGTTTGTTAATTAGTGATACTTGTCGATGTGGAGAGGATCCCATTTTATGAATGGTGAATATCTACCGTGACTGACAGCAGTCATACATCCTTCCTCTTTCCTAAGAGTAGGTTCTTGGCTTTTGGACCTGGAAGCCTACACAATTTCTCTTGAAGATATTGGTCCTAATGTATGCTTGCATTAATGAAGGCAAGATTGATACAATGAGCTTTGGTGGTTTGTTTTTAATAGTTTTCCATTTCCTATGCAAAAATGCTTTGGCTATGACAGAATATTTTTTATAACGGCTCCACTCTGCTTCACAACGAATGTTCAGCCACTGACCTCATCCTAGAATTTTCAGAGGGAGTTTGAAAGTAAGATCCAAGATCAACAATATAAGGATGTATTTGCAGTGTGCTGTAGCTGCTGAGGAGTTAAATTTGGACGCTGTCAACCTAAAGGACAGTGGTTTCATCATTCCCTCCAAATAACAAGGAAAATGTGCAGCAGGGTTAGTAGTGTTAGGTGAGAGGCAGTTTGAAAACTAGGGACTGAGTTTGAGAAATTGATAAAAAATACCCCTTTACACACAGGAATGTTTCCAGTAATTTTATGGGACTTTTCCCAGTCTTACTGAGAAAAATAACTGTAAACTCTTCAAAGTGTTTCTTTTTGCCCTTCAGCGTCACCTGTGCCTTGCGCAGCTCTGCCCTGCTGTTGACTTCTCTGTGAGCTGATTTCATGCAAGCCTCAACCCATCTTAGCTGTGAAGATATGGCTCTGTGAGGGGAGGGAAGGTTGGCAAAGCTGTTTGTCACCTCTGGGTCCATGGCATTAAGCTTTTGCTCTCTTACCGGGTGCACTTTGTGGCTGCATGTGAGTGAATATGTGTAGTGAAAAAGAGCTGCTCCCTTCTGAACTTGGCAAGAAAAGTGTTCAGAGGTGGATGTGTATTTTCCTTCTGCTACTCTTTTCCAGTGCATCCCTGAAGACAAGGTTTGAAACCAGTTTGTGCAATTACAGAGGCTTTGTCATCTGTCTTGAGTGGGATTGCCATCAACGGTAGTCAATGGTCTACATCAATGGGTGTAGAGCAGTCAAGGAAAATGAGGATGGATGCCTGATGCCATCTGCCTGCTCTCCAGCGGTGCTGCTAAATCCTCCTGTTCTGTCCTTGGGTGATACTTCTCACAAAGCCCTGGCTGGCCAATTAGATAGAAACTTGATGGTAATTAAACAAGTAGAAAATAAAGTATTGCCGTCTGCGTAGCATGAGTATGAAGATGTAGGATAGCTCTATTTTGCATGCAACTGGGACAGTCTCTCCTGCTAGCATTTGGAAGTTTCCATTAATTAATGTACTTACTCCTGGGAGTGTACTGTGCTGGTCTGGGGAGACACGCGTGGCCCAGCAACTTCAAGTGTGCTGTCAGCAGCAGTGCAGGGCTTTTGTAGCTAGCAGGGTCCACCCAGGGAGGACCTGTAGACCTTGCCCTTTCTCTCTTGCTCTTTTTGATCTGGAACAGGATTTGGCTCCTGAACTTACATGACTCTGCAACTACAGCAGGTCATATGGTGCCCTTGGATGTTTCAGAGGACCTCCGTAAGCACGTGGCTATTGACATCGATATTTGGCCAACATACTCTTTTTTCCAGGTGTGTCTTCCCGGTTATGGAAGTTGAATTTCAAGGTACATTCCTACATGATAACAGTATATCATCTCTCCCATCTCCTCTTCTAAAAGGTTATTTCTTTGCCCTGTTTTTAATCATTATGTATGCTTAATTCCTGTTTGGTCAGTGGTGCACGGTATGATTCACATTCCCAAGTTCCCGTGACACTGAAATTCTAAATCTCTCATCCTTTCAGGCAGAGAAGTATATTTTCAACTGTTTGATATCAGGGAACAGAGGTGAATAAAAATGATAGGAGAATTGTGAATTCCTTCTGTGTGCTTCCTAGCCCTGTGGCTGGAGAGTGTAATAAGCAATAAGAGATCAGGCTCATTATTCTAATTGCTTTGCAATAAGAGCACATTCTTCTCTTGGTATAAATAGCCATTGCTGCTCTTGCAGCAGTGTGGATTTGTGGCAGCTGAGAATGTGGCCTCAGTGCAAATGCTGTGCTTTCTTCCTGTGGCATACTTTTAGAAACAAGTGTATTCTCTTGGATTAGAACTGGTTGTGACGTTGAAAGCCACTAAATGACTTCCATTTCAGTGGAGGTCACTAGGAGTTGGATGCTTTGTGGGGCTCAAGCTCAAGAAAGTATTGAAGCTTGTGTAGCAGCTCAGCTGAACAGAGCTGAGATGAATATGTAGATACTGAGACGCATGTTTTTCAAAATCAGGGCCTAATTCATGCCTCTCCTCTAAATCTAATTTGGGATCAAATATTAAATAGTGCAGAAAAAAAGATCTTATTCCAGTAATTCCTATCCAGCCAAAATTAATGACATCATGGGGCTTTGCTGTTATTGCAGGAGCCAAAGGCAAGCAGGATACAGACTGAATTATCAGAGTTAGTACCAAACTTGAAGGTGTTTTATCAGATTATGAATAAGGTGAATGATAAACCAGGGTTTAGAAGCTGGCTTTATGTGAACTGCTTAATAAGAAGAATTCCCTGGTAGCTTTCTCCTCATCTATCAAAGTTAAGTTTTTAGTCTTAGAATAGATTATCTGTAATAGATGTTTCAGTGGAGGTAAGGGCAGAGGACCATTCCTTTTTTTAAAGAGAAATAAATAGCCCTGAAAGCAGGTAGTAAATTTTTACATTATAGCTTAGGTAATATAGTAAAAATAAACTGCAAAGTAAATATAGGGACAAAATTGAATTATAAATGCACTCAACAAGATGCCTTCCTTCTTCCCTTGTAAATTACTGAATTTCCTGCATCTGGCATGTTGGTCCCATTCCTGCATCCACCCTGTGTTAAGAATCGAAGCGAAAACCATCAGCTGCAGCAGTCTATCATTTTGTGTTTCCAGTGGAGATAATTTAAGTATAACGCAGTGACACTGAATATTGGTAAAAAGGTGACAGCCCATGATTAAAGTTCTGCACCAGGTGAAATAAATGGCTGGAGGATTGAAGAGAAAACGATGAAAGTACTGTTTGGTATCGTGTGGTATGTTGTTTTTTAATAACATTAATCAAGTGTCTGTTGTTGGTTTTAAGCACTAGAAATACTGTGTTTAACAGGACTTTCAGGAAAACAAAGACATAAAATATGTACATTCTACATAAAATTCAAGGTGATAGTTCTGTCCTCAAGTTGCCATATCAGGGTGGGGTTTTTTTAGAAAAGATGTCAGTTCTTAGCAGACTGGTTTTAGAGTTCAGTGTTGAACTTTCAGTATCCTGGATGCAGTAGGTAATGTTTCACTGAGTGGAAAAAATTGTGGATAATGAGTATAATTGCTAAGGTTAATTTTTTAAAATACATTTGGCAGAAAACATTGGCTGATACATATTTATTCTGTTTTTTTGTTTACTGAGATTACTGTGAGGGTCCATGTATTTTTACATGAATATTATTTCTTATTTGTTGTTATTAGCTTCTTTCTATGAAAAATTCTGCACGGAAAGGAATTTTTTTAAGAAATATGAGGCAGTTCAAGTTAATAGCTTTTGTGAGATGTGAGAAAACTCCTTAGAAATCTTAGAACCCATCATAATAGAATGTTTGCTCTTTTTCCTTAGTTATACAATTTATAGAATTGGTGGTGTAGCCTCATTATGCATATATACAAAATGTCTTTGTCTAAAGACACTCCCTGGAGCTAGCACAAGTGATAGAATGGCAGGGTTACCCTCTGGGTAACAGAACAGAGAGGGGGAGAAAACAGAGGCAGTGAAGAACAGGCTCAAGTTTTTAGCTGAAAGGGCTGTCCTTGCTCCCAGACTCGCAGAAGTGTGCTTTTCCTGGAGTGAAAGTTCAGAGGTGGGCAAGCAGAGATGTGAAAGATGCAAGGACCATGCAACGGGCAGCAGCTGTCCGAAGAAGACTGTGCCGTGTTGGAGTGGTTGCCTTCCAGCATGGCATTTTTCCTTCCAACAGAGTGTTACACTTCAGTTACACTCTCTCAGTGTTTTTTATACTGGGCATAGGGTATCTGCAGTGTTAAATATCTCAGATGAGCAGGTGTCTGAATGTGTTTGGGGTTCTCCACTAGGACTTGTCTGAAATTTGGCAGATGTGAGCAAGGAGGGAATTGAACTTTTGCTCTTCTTTTTGTTCACCAAGCCAAGAAGTGAGAGCTCGTAATCCCAACAGCACTTGGTGGGTGTTCCATAGCAGTATTGTAGAGGTTAGGTCACTCAACAAGGACACAGGATATCTGGCTCCAGGTACTTTGCCTACTGCACCTCCAGATTTACTCTGTCTTGAGATGTGAATGCCATAGCCACCACACTGAGGGCTGGTTTGGAGGCTCTGCTTGCCTTTTTCCTCAAATTTGTCCATTTCTGCACATTTGCTTCTGCTTCTGGGATGCTGTAGAAAGCAGAGCCACTGCCATCACCCATTCTTCTGGCTGCATGAGAGTGGTGTCCACACCTCTATGCTGCACTGTCATGTCCCGTCTGGGTGTGCTGGATGTCTTTTGAATCTGTCTGATGTGCAGAGAACTTGACTGTGGCTATTAAGTGTACATATTAGAAAAGTCAGCCCAGAGCAAATATTTCAGGTGTTGAAGATATAAAAGTCTAGATGGGGATTGTGAGGATTGCTTTCTTGGGCTTCTGTGATTCTGGTCCAGAATATTCTCTAGTGGGTGGAACATCACATTTAAAGAGGGAGAGCTACTTGCTAGTTGTAGTTATTATTGTATGTTTTATAGAGGAGAAGGCAAGGTTGGAGAAGCAAGTTGCTATTGCTTGTGCCAGGGAAAAGGACTGCAGGCTTCAGACTTTGCCTGGGAGTTTTAGCTGTTCTCCGGGGTAGAGTAGGTTGTTATCTGACAAGGGAATACGTGGAGTCTCTTTCTGGGAGTGAGTCTTGTTTTCACATGGAGAAATGTGACAGTAGTGCTGAGCAGCAAACAAGTGTTATCAGTGAGCTTTGAAATAAGGGAGTAGGAAGAATGTCTCCCACACTGGGAGACAACCACGCGATTGGAACCATATGAAGTCAATTCATGAGATTTTTGGCTCCTGTGGAGAGTGGAGAAGAGAGACTCAATGCAAGGAATTGAATTGTGAAATTGAGATTATATTGAAGGCGTTTATAGGATTAGGGAGACTTGCAAGGAGGAGGTAAAAAAAAAAAGAGGTTTTGATTTCAGATGTTTAGGGAAGGTGACTTTCTAGTGTGCAGGTGCCTCAAGGGGAAACAAAAGTTTTGCTGTTTGGGCAGAGTCCACATTTTCTTTGTACTTTCTCCCTTACCAGTCTGTCATTGCACACCAGTCAGGTGGGGAAAACCGGATTATGTGCCTCCTTCCCCCAGGAGCCTCATGTGAGTCACTGATTGGCACATTGTAGTCCTTGGTATGTTCCACAGGTTGGCTGTCGGCACCTTAAAATATAACAGCCAAGGTTGAAGAACAAGAA
>VZTI01004732.1:1058451-1089161 GCA_013397865.1 Struthidea cinerea
AAAAAAAAACTGATCAGGGTGGAAACTTTTTTTTTTTTTTTTTAAATGAAGAAGAGAAGTAAAGTATATTTCTGAAGTAGTAAATACTTGTTTAATATAAGAAGAGTTAATTAATGCATGACTATGAATTAATATGATGAATCAAATAAAAAGGTGAGGCTCTGCTAAGAGTGAAGCAATACCGTTGCCTTTTTTCCTCTATCATTAGAGGATACTTTCTTTTGCTTGCCTCCTTTGTTCACTGCACAGCTATTGCCTTAAGAAAAAGAAACAAAGACATTGCTAAATGTTGAGTGAGAAGAGCTCATTCCTTCCCTGTGGTGCAAAATATAAATAGAAGCTAGTGACCAAAATATAGAGAAACTTTCCCTAGTTTGTACAGTAGTTCAATAAAGAACAGGGATATTGAACAAAGTCTTTTGATTCACATTGCCATTTTACGCAAGCCTCAAAAGTTTCCAATGATTTTAATTGTCATAATGAAAACCCCTGTTGTTTCTGCCAGACTATTTGTGTTGTATTTTGTTTGCTTTTTTTGTCGGAGAAAACTGCTTTTAGGGTCAGTGAGTGCAGAGTTAAAATGTGTGCAAGGTGTTGGGAGAAGATAAGTGCATGGTTTCCTGAATCTGCACCTTAACGGGGTTCACCTATTAAAAGGAAGTCATCCTGAATATCTCTTCTTAGTGATGGTTGATCTCCCCTCCTACGTTACCTTTTGATTATGCAGTTTCTGAATAGTTGTCTTTCTGTGTAACTCTTTAGCTTCAGTCTCACTCTCTTGGCTTTCAGTGTGAGGGTTCTTACAGGAATTTCCCTTGAAATAAGCAACATCATCTTATCAACACACAGTGTTGACCTCAGGGTGTTATAAACCACTTGTAACAATTCACTCACCAAGGGGCATTCCTGAAAACTATAGATGATGAGATTTACAAGTAGCAATATCTTCCAATATGCTTTTGAGGAGGTTTTGCAGAACTTTGTTTTGGTTTGGGTTGTGTTTTTTTTAATAGAGTTTAATATAAAATCTTTTGACTATTTTTACACAGGCATGTTTTCATTTAGACCACAATGTTCAGGAACTGAATGTGCCTTTTGTATGTATGCAGAGCCCTCAATAAAGAAAAGCCATGTTCTCATAGTTCCAGTTAGCACTAAAAATAGCTTTAGAATAATGTTGTGCTGAGAGCCACAGAGAGCCCCCATTGATACCTCCCAGAATCTTGTCAAAAGGCAGAGGAGCAATGTTCTTTGGAGCTCAAGAGAGAGAGAGAACCCTTGCTGGATATGTCTCTTGACGTGAATTTCACCCAACATCACAAGTAGAGGAAAGAATAAATCCTCTAGTTTCCTTTTACCCTGGTCGTGTCTCCAAAAAAACTACTTGAGATTTAGTAAAGGCAACTGCAATTACAGTGTCAATTGCTGCTTTATGAAGAGAACTCAAGGATAAGCCTCTCGGTTCCACATCCATTTCCTTCTGTCCATAAACAGCTCTGTTTCTCTGACAGCTCCTTCATCATCATCAACTTGACCTAATGCAGAGTTCTGTCTGCTGTGTCCTTTTGTGTTGCTGTGGATGTCTCAGCCATTCTCAAAGTCAGCTTAGGCCTGCTCTTGTAGATCCTTTTCTGCATGGTATCCTTGAGGTAAAACCTGTCTCGGCTATCCATGCAGCTAAAAAATGACTCACGTAGAGTCTTGCCTCTCACTTACTTCACCATCAATTTCCCTGGCCGTGACTTGACAGAAGTATTCTTGCCCTACTCTCATTCATTCAAAATGAGCACTTCTGTCTTTTTTTCCATTTCACTTTGTTTTTCTCCATTGACTCCTGTTCTGTGTCATTAAGACTAAATACTAGCTTCCAGTGTCAGGGCTGTTCACAATCTTTCACTCCCTACTCAGTATTTTTTTTTTTTTTAATATGAAAAGACTGACTTTCCTCTGTAGATGTTAAACCACATTGGTGTCAATCACTTGCCCACTGTATTCTTACACACTAGCATATCTTATGTTTCTTACATGTTTCCTTTGGGAAGGGATGGAGATCTTGGATATCTAATGACATGTTTCATTGACCTCCCACCAATCCTTAAAATACTTTTTCACTGTGATGCCTCAGTGTTCTTGTCACCGCTAAGATTAATCAGTTACTTGTGTAGCTAATTAAACTGTTGTACTGTAACTAATGTGCCATGTCCAATCCACTGTGTTTCTTTGAACATCCTCATCTGTATCCTAGATCTTGCTGATTGTTTGGAACTTAAAAGTTGCCTTGAGAAAAAGGCCCTCGTTGTAATGTGTTTGGTGTTTGTACAAAGGCTGGCGCTCGGACTCTTGGCAGTTCCGAATCAGTAGGCGATTAAGGCATGCTTTGTGTCTATGTAAATGGTTGATGGATTGTGATTTGTTGTGGGTTCCCTCAGATTGTTCCAGACACCTTCATTGAACTTGCCACATGTGCCACTTTGATACTTATATACAGGCAGGCATATAACACCTAGAGGTGTTGATACATCATGAAATATTTATAAGTATAGGAATAATGTGAAGTCTCATCCAGACTCAATCTATCATTTTGAAACATTTTATAGCTGAAAAATCTCACTGTGTTCAGTACAGCCACCCATGGAGGCTTCATGGAAACTGCAAATGCACTTTTAGTGGGGACTGAAAATGAATAAACCAAACTCTGAAATTCAATTGAGTTTAATTTTAAGACCTGATGTAAAAGCTAAAGTTTTTTGCATGCTGGGGACAACGTATTTTTTAATAGTCATTTGGAATGTGTCTCTGTGTTAGCTATTTGTAGCTTTAAAGTAACTTTCATTCCAAAAGTGTGTTTTAAAAATGCTTTAAGGCATTGAATTCCAAAATACAGACTAAAAGGTGGAGCCTTCTTGTGTTGGGCTTAGATATGTTCAGAGTATCTAAGTGTATGTGCATTCACTGATTTTAGTTGGAAAGTTCAGCATAACATCTTAGCATCTTAGCTCAAGATGTATCAGAGTTTTACAGATACCGTGATAAAACCATGATGGCCTTCAAACAAAAGCCGTCTGTTAGCAGTAGGTTCAGTAATTGCTGATTACTAAAATGTGTTTAAAACTTTAGACACAGACAAAACCACATTGACCAGTGTGCTGAGTCATGGCCAAATACCAGCAGCCCAGGCACCATTATGCTGTGCTATTATACATGCTGTTCATCTTCCCCACTGTGAAATACTGCATACATCACCATCTCTGCCCTAATTTTGTCAATAAAGCTCTTCATTAAATTAAATAGCCATAACAAGTTTATCCATTTCAAATTCTGATTCAGGTCTCTAGAGTATTTTTTAGCCTTTAATAATAAGCTGTCTATGGATGCAAAGAAACATTTTCAAAAAGCAAATAAATGTACTTATGTATGTCTGCAGGAAAATGTTTTGACTGTGTAACTATGATAATGTGATTGGCAAGTAGAGAAACAGTGGGGGTTATTTTTCTGGCTTGGTAAGTGAAATGCTACCTGGATGGAACACAGACGTGTAATCCAGTGAAGCATTTTTCCCTTTCTAATTAGTGATACTTTGAACTCCTTGGGGGAGACCAATTTGTGGACCCCATGCTGCATTATGCCTTCAATAAACATATATACTGGCTCTTAAGCACAGATCAAATAGCTCAGCTTCTGAAGCCTGATTTTGCTCTCAGTCTCAATAGATTGCTGTGTGATTTTTACAGCTTGGCATCTTGTAGGATTTGTGGAGTTAAAAACATACTTGTGTTAGATTAATGAACTCATTGTGAGAAGTGCAGCTCCTTTATCCTTTGTTTGGGATAAAAGATGAGTTGGTATTTAATTTAGTCAGAAAAGTTAAAATCAAACGGTTATTTTTCTGCTTTTAAGTCACTTATAATTTCTCACAATTATATAGTAAATGATATAATTTGAAAAAGAACAGTGAAAAAAAATTGCAGTTATTAACATTGAAATCTGTCTGGAAGCGTGTATTGCCATGGGAAGAGCTGCTCTGAGTCCCATCCCAGGCTCTGCCACTGATCTGCTATATTGTAGCAGGTAATCTACTCATTTGGTTTGTATTAAATGGAGATGTGACCACATCACTTACAAACAGTGTGATGTTAGTATTCAGTTCCAAAAAGCTATCTACACTTGGAATTCCCATTTATTTCAGGTGGAAATAACTCTTGGATGGATCTCAGGAGTGTTATTTGTAATGTACATGTTTGAGAGATGATTAATGGATGAAGAGTTTATAGAAGTTTGGTATTTTGAACTTACTTCTGGTTTTGTTTTGGTGGCATAACAAAGTAGATGGAAACCAAAGCACGTTAGTAAGAGATAGGACAACGCTCAAAAGTATAAGACAGAAGAAAAGGGAGACTATTGTGGTTTAATCTAATCTGATTCACCAGTGCTGAAGCAAGCACATTTTAGTCTAATAAGAAATTTAGTATACCTATTTTCCAAAAATTAGAGCTGATTTAATCCAGTAAGTAGTGTGGTTTTTCACATATAATCTTCTACAACTAATTCAGCCAAGCCACATGGCTGCAGGATGACAGGCCTGTGTATCTGACAGCTCTGATTATGATGGCAAGACCTCTGAACCTGTGTCTGAACAGAAGAAAGTTTTATGTAGCTGGCGTTTGCTGTACAGTTGGAGGCAGCATCTTAACCCAAGGAGGTATTTCTGTTATTGACTTCGTAATAGGGCAATAATTTTATTGCTTTTCAGTTTGATATAGCAATGTTATCTCTGTGGGAGTATTTGAGGTACTTAGGTTTTTTGGTTGTTTTTATTTTTCTGTCTATAATAAGCAGTTACCCCAACTGTTACTTGAAATAGCAACTATTCTCCCTGAACTGCAGTTTTATTTTCTTTTGGCTTTTATTTCAGCTGCGGGAGCCAGCTGCTCCAGAGAGTGTGGGAAGCTGACTTGGAGGCCTGTCAGCTGTTGATCCGAGGGTTTCAGCTGAAAGAAACCAGTTGCTGTGTTTTTGAGGAAGAAGAGAATCAAATGGATGAGATGGAGATGACTGCTGATGCCCCACCTGATTCTGAAAAAAGAAAAGAAGGTCACTTTCTAAAGGGCACAGAGCACGGTGCTGTTTCCTGCCGCAAACACAGGGAGCTGAAAGAGGTAGCTGAAATAGTCTGCAGCTGCATTTCAAGGGATACTGCTGGTTTTCCTTTCGAGAGGAGGAGTTGAATCTTGGTGATGGGTCAGCAGGGCAGGTTAAGTATGAACTTAACATCTGGCTTCCAATCTGGGACATAAATAAAATAGCTTATTAGCTTCTCAGAAACCCTTCAACCCTTTTTCCTTTTACCATCAGTCTTTTTAAAATGCAGAAATTATTCAGGCAGTAAATACAGAATGTACATCAGGATTCAAAGGAAAAACTATGAAGTATTTAACCAAAATTATCAGTTGTTCCTCATCTCACTGACAAGTTTCATTCTGAGTTGGTTCTGCTGACTTGTTAGCCTGGATCATTGTTAGCAGACATCAGGAGAGAGTTAGTTTTCCTCCCTTAGTGAAATGGTCAAAGGCTTCTGAGCTAATAGATGCTAATAGGCTTACAGCATCCAACAGATACTAAAAGGAGGAAAAAATCATGAAGCTTAGAAGGTTTGACAAATTTATTTTTAAGTTTTCATGTTCTGATCTGGAATGGCATCCCTGCTTGAAAAATCAACCACTATATAATGGCCTTTTAACTGTACTGCCTAGGCAAACAAGCTGTTAAAAAAGCCTCATCGCCCAACAGCACCACTGTGACAAAAAGACCCTCCAGCAGCAGTTGTTGGTTTTATTACCATGGAATTAATTTGAAAAAAAATTAAATTATGCTTAATTGCATCTGGTGTTAAGAGCCATTGAACTGTGGATTGCTCTGAAATCTGATGCCTAATTTTGCATTTACATTGGCTGAGACTTAGTGGAAAGCAGACCCTTATCTTACTGTAAAATCTCCTCTTGTTAGTAAAATTCCGGTTTTATATTGGGCTTCAGTAATTCTTGTAGTCTTTTCCCGGGGCAAATGTTTTACGGACTGACTTCACACAGAGAACATTTTTATTGGAAATGGTCAGCTTGGCTTTGATTCCACCCCCATCACTCCCTTATCATATGTTTTATCAGTCTGCTGAACTAATATGAGGAGTTCTGTTGGTTATGGAAATCTGTTCTCCTCTTTCAAAAGTGCTAGAGGTTCTGGAGTGTTTGGGATTTTGTGACTGTTTCTGTAGCACTCCTGATATTTGTGCTATAATTATCACCTCTTTCATCTCTGCAAGTCCAGATTGTTTCCCTGAAGTCAACCTTGCTGTCCAAGAATGACAACTGGGCAGCTGAAGTGAGGTGTCTTCTGGTTCTGGAGAGATATGCAGGACTTGAGGGATGGTTCCCCACATCTCAAAAGGAGCAGGAAAGGGTATCTGCAGTGCATCCAGTTCAGCTCCTCCTTTGAGCTTGCTTTTCGATAATCTCCTCTCTATGAACCATAGAGGGAACTTAAGACTACGCACTTCACCCACTACCCACTTCACCTAGGTGCTGTAACTTTGTGGTGTAAATGCTTTTGCCTGGGATCTGACCTATCCTGGTATCCTGAATAAACTCCATTTTGAGAATGTGCTAAAAACCATTCAGAAGCTGATGTATAAACATGAAAATGTCCATCAGGGAAGGACCCGTGGAGGTAGTCCTCCATCTGTTCCTAAAGCACTCCTAGGACCGATACACTTGAAAGAAAAAAAGGAAGCAGTTCATGTATTGTCCAGTTTTTTGAAGGAGTTGAGCAACACAGCTGTGTTTTATCATGGCTTACTCCAACAGCTTTCCTCTGCTTCAGCGGTGCCTTCACCACTGAGGCAAAGTTATGTGTCACTGATGACTGAAACCCATTGCAACAGTGAAACTGCCCTGGCATATCGACTGTATTCTGGCTCTGGAGTTAGGGTTGGTCTGCCTGCTTTTATACTTTCAGGAAATGAGATTTTTTTCTTTGTTGTGGAGCATGGAAGTTTTGCCCCCAAAAAAATGCCTTAGGTTGTACAACTGATAGGATCTCATTAGAAGTGACAGGCAGTGTCTAAACTTCTAGAGAAGAACCACAACAGATTATTCCCTAACATCTCTTAGTAGTTCATCACAAGGCAGAATATAAAAGCAAACAAAAAAACCTGACACAAATCATGCTAACTTCTGGTTTTGAACATGCTGAAGTTCAAGAAAAAATCCATCTTGATTTGTAAATGGACTTGAAAAGCAAACCACTTCTGAAGCATTTAAGTGCTCTGTTATATGGTAGTGTATTTTTTACTTAAAAATAATTCAACATTTGTGGCAAAAAAAAAAAAGTGACGTGGTGCTTACTCTCTCAGTTTAGCCGTTTATATGACTTCCATGGAAAAACTTATTCTTGTACATTAGCAGGGAACCTTTTTGTAGCCATTTATCAGCAAGTGAGAATACCTAATAGAAAAGCATGTATTTGTCAAAATACATGACAAATGTATTTTATTACAAGTGTTTCATATTATTTAACAAGGCTGTGGTGCCCCTGTGAAAGGAGTAGCTTGCTGTGGTTGCCATGTTTCTGGAATGACTATCCTCTTCAACTGTGTTACAACCTCTGTTCCCCATTAGGGAATTTCTAGAGAGCACCACTGGCCACTGAAGCAGAAGGAAAGACTCGTGTTCTTTGTACTTAGAGGTTATTGAATTAATTACTTCAAGACAAGATACAAAAGGCTGGTAATAGCATATGTGCATATATGCATTGAAAAGTACATTTCATCCCCAGGTGATTGATTTACTCTACAGTGGAATTCTATAAATGAAGCTCTCCACTTATTTATTGTGTCATACAGAGCTAAGCACTAGTGCCAGGTGAATATTGGTTTCGTTGATGTGTGCTATAAATAGTTTTCTTGCATATAACTGTATCTTACTCTATAGGTTTCCTTAGAAAGCAAAAAAAACAAGTAAGAAACATAGCAATAATAAGAAAAGCAAAATAGATGAAAGAGCCCTTCTCTTAGATCCTCAGATACTGCTTTGCAGAGGGGCCGTTTATCATTTTTAATTAAATATCCTCACTAAATCATAAAATATGAGATGTTCTGGTATAAAAATATGTAAGGTATAAATTCTTTGAAAGTTTGTTCTTTCACTATCATGTGAGCACAGGTTTATTAACTGTCAACAGTTATTTTATAGTTTTCATAACTGTATTTTCTAAGACACTGCTGATTTTTTTTCCCCCCCAGTTTTTATGTGGTAGACTGGCATCCCAAAATAATTCAGTAAATCAGGCTTCCTTTATAACACTGACTGTTAACTAGGGACGAAAATCAGATGCATTGGCAGCTCAGCTTGTTGAAACATCATTAATGATGTTTTGGTGAAAACTACATGAAGTGGGCCCAGCAAAAATCATCCTGTGAACCAGTCTGAGTTGCTTCAGTAAGATGTGCTTCTCTCAGTTGCAGATAACTCATTAGACTTACATCATTAAAGAAGCACTGGAGCAAAGTTGCAGACAATATTGCTACGCTCAGTCACACGAAAGTCAGCTTGTCTAACGTAATTGATATAGATTCTTGAATTCTCACATAAGTGTGTACTTTCCAGCTTGCAGCTGTGTTGATGAAATTAGGGTGTCCCATCATTTCAGTTGTAGTTTGACTTTTTATGACTGTTTGGGCTTGATTTTCTTCTAAGTCTCTGAAGAATTAAAGGTGGGTTTCAGTTTTTGTCCCACAAATGTTCCATGCTTTTAAACTGAGTGAGGTGGAAATTGCAGTGATCATTACTACATGCTTAGATGCATATCTGGGTGATTTCTAAAATACGCGGTACTGTTTCATTTCTCTTCAGACATTAATGCCTGCTTGTTCCACTCCTTAAAATATCTTGCTTTATTTTTTCCTTCTTGATAATGTATGTGTAAGCAAAAGTTTTTATAAAAAGCTTTTAAAAACAGCGAAACCACCAGTGATAACTAATAAACTGAGAGATTTGTGTGTGCTGGGACCTCCCTAACAGCGAGTAACCTGATGAACATGGGTATGTGTGCACCTGCAGGCTTGAGTTCCTGACCTATCCTTTTTTCTTCTTCTGCTCTCTGGCATGCTGTGCAGTGCTCCCTCTTAATCACTATGAAGGAAAGAAACACCTACTAGATTTCAAGAAAATTGAGGTGATTAAAGTTACAAGGTAAAATCCAAAATTCAGTAGTTTTACCTTCTGTAAGTCAGCATTTTTGGTAGTTGTCCCATCAGAATTGTTTGTAGATAATTTCTCACTTTTTCATCATAAAAGAGGTAGAGAACGGGGATAAGGGTAAGGCCTGCTGTCTTTTCCTCTCCTCTACATACTTCAGTCTGGCCATCTGGGATGATGTTTTGGGGTCGGTCGAAGATCACTCTGGTGCTGGGAAAATGTTCTATAATTGTAAAGCCTTCATGTGATTAAGTTTTTGAAAGGTACCAAGGTCTAAGTGATACCAAGTGGACCATCATGAAAAAATATTTAATGTGGTGTCTACCATTAAAAAGAAGTTATCACAGAACATGATACAACTTTTTTCAGAATTTAGTGATAGCAAGCACCAAGAAAACCTTTGTGAGCAGACTGTAACTCATTACTGTGCATTGGGATAGCCTGTGGTCCAGGAGGCAAACGTGTAATGTGTAAAGGACAAAGCCTTTTGAAAGCTAAATAAACTGCGCATTCATCTGAGCTTTAATTAAATGCTGTATTTGTGGAGCTCAGAAAATAATTTGGAAATTTAAAATTTAATCTTAGTGTTAAATGTCAGCATTAAGCATTAGCGAAAGTCAGCGTTTGCGTGTTTCTTGCATTGATCCAAGCTGGAAAGGATGGCCGTGGCAAGAGGCAGCTGCTTGTACACAAGGGCCAGATCCTCACTGTGCAGCTGCATGTGGAGCTGTGCAGCACGGAGCCCCTCCGCTGCATCTGAGGCTGGGGCGGAGTGTCTGCTGGTGAAAGTGCCAACTCTTTAGGTAGGGGTTGTTGCATCTCGGTAAGCGTAATGCTTACGTGTAATTTAGCCGTAAAAATACCGTCAGAAAATTAATATTACAGGCAAGAGAAACGTAAACCTCTTTCCAGATTGATTGCTGAAAATAGTATCCAGTAACAATGGATTGTGATTTTATGGAAAATCAGTGATTTTGCACTTCTGTTATGTGTGTGTGTGTGCATACCAAAACGATATCTCTATCCCAGTTTATTATCAATAACACTCTTACGTGTGATAAGTATTAATGATTTCTCAATGACATCAAACATGGGGAACATCAAATTTCTTTGCTCCTCAGCCAGTCAATGAAACGTTGGCTAATTTCTTATCGACTTCACAAACGAAGGAAGTTTTGAAGGAGGAACTGACTATAGTTAGTATATGTTATCAATAGGAAACATTGATGGGGTCTCTCATTTTTCCTGCCCAAAATCATTTATAGCGTTCGTACCAAAATAAAAATGTCTGTAGACTCTTGAATGGTGTACAGATCTGCAAGAGCTTGATAGAAAAGTTTGTTTCAATCTATAGTTAGTCCTTCAGTTTTAGAGGCAGTATTCCTTGTAGGTTTTAAGTGGGAAGCCAAAGCAGGCTTTAATAAAATGTATTCAAAGATAGTTTTAAATATTGGGTGGCTGCCACTGCTCCATTACAAATGCAATTTAAATCTTTCATGCATGTGAAGAAAATTGATGCAATTGTTCAGCTTACATAACTTTTTGTTGTGCTGTATGGTTTTTATAAGTTCCATTAAAATCATACTGTTTATATAGCATGTATCTACTATATACTTAATAATTTATCTCTAATAGGTTATGGAAGACATCTCATTTGGAACAGAGGGTCATTTATCTGAGGTAAGTGTTTCCTAGGCAGTATAAAGTGGTGGTATTGTACAGACTATTCTTTGTCTCAATTGGAACAAATGATTCTTGTTTTTGTAGTGTTACCTTTGCTTAAAAATTGCTAGAGAGTGTGTGAGCACTTGGGAAAGCAACACCATCACAACTAGAGTGGGCCCATTCCTCTTTTCCTTTTTTTCCCATTGGAAAAAATGGCATAATTGCTGAGTATTTCAGGGACTTTGTAGTTAAATCCTGTGCTAATATTTTTAACACATACCAACTACAGGATGAACACACTGGGGCAAAGGAGAACCAGTAATATTAGCCAGGCCCACAGCAGCACTGTCATGATGCTAAAGAGTGGAACAAAATCTTTTTGCTTAGCTTGTTTTCTTGTGTGCCATTAAAAATACCTTTGAATTTGTTTTTGAAGTATAAAAGCAGACAACATACTGCAGCAGAATACACAGTAATAGGAATTTCATCGGAATTAAAATACTGGATGTTTGTAATTTTACACCATTTTTGTAAATAAAAATGTGCCAGAACCTAGTTCATGCATTTAAGAAAGCTGGGATGATTGATTAGCATGAGATGTGTCGCCTATGAGAAAAATCTGCTCATTAAAAAATACAAAAATCTGTCTACCTACACACTAAGAGTTAAGGAAATATATGTGTAAGGAGAGTTTCCCTGGTTCTAAGAGTACTGCGTCAGTCTGGTCCATTTTTATATTGGTCTGCCTTGGGTTGCAACTTCCACATTAAGGAAATGTAGTATCCAAGCATTGTGTCCAGCCAGCATTAAATTACATGGATGAGTAATCCCCAGCTCACCTTCCCTAACAGCATACATGCCTCCTGTCAAGTACAAGTGGCAAGTGCTCCAAGCCAAGCAAATATTAAATAAAGAAATATTAAGGTTTAGGATAACTATTCAGATGAGGCATTTCTTTAGATTCCCACCAGTGAATCCAAAGACTGTGGAGAAGCTGGAATGCTCCAGGAAAGATAATCTAACTGCAACACCAAGCTCAGATTGTGTTCAAGGAGACTGTGACATGAGGGCACACCTAGGATAGACTGCTTGGCTGTGTGTGAGTTCAGCATAAATAAAAACAGGAAGCCTTGAGAATGAAGGTGAACTTTGCAGGAAATGCAAATGGCCTTTCTGATCAGTGAACTTTGCTGTGAATTATAGTTAAACTGTGCAGCTGCTTGTGTCCATAGATGACATGAAATAGGGACAGATAATCCCATGGGATAAAGGCAGCAAAAAGCCCTACTGCCATCAGGGCAGAATACTGAGGGCACCAGAGTTCACAAATATACAGGGCTGCCACTGTAGAAGTGTGCACCAAGAGCTTAGTATCTTAGAGTCCTCAGAAGCAGAGAGACTTCTGAATTTTTAAGGGAGGGCAGGGGACAAAAGTGCATAAAGAGAATATAAAGGAACGACAGAAATAAAAGAAATGGAAATATGCTAGAAAGCCAGGCTCTACCACACTGCCACGGCTGGATTGATGGTGACTTGTAGAGAGCTCTCCTTAAAGTTATGTGAAAGTGTCAGCAGCCTGTACAATGTCAAGGTTTTGCCTAAATGTACCTTTGGTGCTCTGGTCCCCTAATTCACGCTGGTCAGTCTCCCCACTGCCTGCAGGAGAGCATCCAGTTAGTGATTCCAGATTGTTACATCTTAGTGACTCGGGAGCAGAGATGGGAATGAACAATACTAGGAACCACCTATAAATGAAACCCAGCTATGCTGACTCCTTGCACAGCAGGGTGTGGACACAGGAAAACAGTTTGGTACTTCTATTTCTTTTGCCAAGTCCTGACCCACTGTGAATTTTTATTGGTAAGTTAGTAAATAGCCTCATCCTCCCACAGCAGGAGCTGGAATTGTCCCAGTGTAATTAAATGAGCCAGTGCAGTAGTGTGCTCTCATTTTAGGAAGTCTGCAATTAGGGAAGATCTTCAGTCTACTATGGATGAGAATAGGAAGACTGCTGTCAGGCCACAGCAGGGTGCTGGAAGGCAGTGAAAAGCTCTATTCCTGCATAGATGCTTTTCCAGGGACACTCCTCTGTAGCTGTAATGGAAGATACATGAAGGGAAGAATTGCCAACATTGGACTGTAATTCTGATGAGTCATTTAACACTCCCATGTGGAGAAGGGAAGGGGATCTGTGCAAGCAAAGGGAGTGTGGGAAAAGCGTGTGGTGGTGGGAAAGAGGTAGGTCACAGCTGGCTGGAAGGCTTTATGCCTAAATTGTTGCATATGAGAAAGTGGGGAGTGTGTTGTAGTGCTGAAGTCTCCTAAATATATATAACCACGCTGATGGAACAAGCAAGCAGTCTGTAAGTGGAAGGTGATAAGAGCAAAAGTGATTGGGAAACAACCTTGGTCCCTCTTCTGAGAAAAGTTAGATAGCTACCTCCATGAAAGAAAAGCTCATCGAAACAAAACCAGGGAGACAACCGGGGAGTTTCTGTGGGACAAGCTCTCTAGGAGAAGGAATCAGCAGATGTTCTTTGGTACTATCCAGGTAACATCAGGTTTATTGTACAGCACCATCTTCTTTTGGTGCAGAGCAAACACAGTCACAGACTACATATCTATGTCAGCAGTTTTTCAGTGGCTCAAAAGTTTTGAAAAGGACAGGACAAAAGTGTATCTAAGAATGAGCCTAAAATGGTACTGCACAGCATACGTGTGAAGCAGCAAGACCTCCGAGCACACTAAGCTGCATTAAACAGAAGACATGTGAAATGGCAAGGGAGTTCAGGGATAAGTTGGATGTAAGGGAAAGGTGAAAGAAAGCATGTGTGTCTTCTAATAGGAAAGGTGAATGAGATCAGAATTTTTTTCATCTTTATTCCCTGTGCTTTTGGTCTTTCTAAAGATTATAAGCTATATCCAGTTCTGTAATGCTCCTAGTATTCACTACAAGGTAGCAAGAGACAAATGCAGTAAAAGATCCAAAGGCAAATGAGATGTACTCAAGTCAGGCTAGACTGATGAAATTTCTTCTGAGCACATAGGAGCCAAGAAAAACAATCTCCAAACCATTAACAAGCTCCTTTGAAAACTCCTAGAGGAAGCTTGAAGTCCCAAGGGATCAGTAAAAGGCAGACTTTGTGTTTTCCTTTAAAAAGGAGGTAGACCAGGAGTTTATGTGCCAGTCAACATAATTTCAATTAGGATTAGAGTTCCAAATAGTCTTGATAGATTGAAAGAATGGTCTGAAATCAATAAGAAGGGATATGTTGAAAGACAGGTGCAAATTACATTTGAGGCAGAAAAAGAGTCGGATTTATGTATACAGATGGTAAATAGCAGCTAAGTTGACAATACTGCAGAAGAAGAATCTAGGTTTATAGTGGACTACAAATATAGTGGGATTCATTACCTTTGTTGTGTTGGAAGAAAGGGCAAATGTCATTTGCAGCCTCATTACTGGGAATGTCAGTTGTAAGACAGAAATAATTACTGTGCTTAGCTGAGAATGCCAAAGCCTCCAGAGGACTGTGGCTCTGGTCTGGACACCTCCCTCTGTAGAAGACAGGAACACAGTGACGAAAAGAAGGAAAGGAATAGAAATAAAAGGTTTAGAAATCCTAGTCTGGTTGAAAGTTGAAGTCTTCAACCACATAAAACATAATGATAAATAGGAGAACTGTTAGTTACTGTTGTGTGCTATGTAAGGGTAAGATGAAATGTAACCATCTTGGTTTGGAGCAGGAGGAAAACCTGCTCAGGTTGTTTAGCCGTGGAGCAGCCTGTACCCTGCAACCAGAACCACCAGATCCCATGTCAGCTGCTAAGAGCCATGCATGCAGATGCCAGCTGAGGACAGTCACAGCAGGCTTGGTCACACTGCAAGTCACAGAGCAGGCTCTGGTAGTCCCTGGCTGCTTCCTGGGCAGCCTTGCCATAATGCTGTTGGCCATTGTTCTCAGTGGCCCTCCTCATCTACAACAGCTGCCCGGGACGATGCACATGGGGCAGGAAATCTGGGGTGCAGAGCAGGAACATTCTTGTTTGTTCCTCCCCTGCACCTTGGACACCTCATGGCCATGCAGCTCATTTATCTGAGAGCATGTGTGCTTAGCCTGCATGTGACTGAAGCATCTGCTCAAGCAGGACAAACACGGATGGTTGCATTTTGTTTCTAGTAATTATTTAAGGTATGCCCTGGCCTAACATTCTGGAGTTTCTAGTGCTGACAGTTGCCATTAACTTCTGCAAAGGTCGAGGGTAAACATGCAGCACTTCTGCCAGCTGTATATCACTATTCTAAACCTTGTGCCATAATATGAAGTATCTGCCTGCAAGGGCAACATTTTGTAGTTGTTACTTATGTTATTTTGAGTTATTTTAACTCTTATAGGGGAGAGAATGTTTAGTGCAGGTGAAAGAAATCTGGCTTTGACTCTGCAGAATGTCTCCTAAAGCTTCTATTTTAGTGGGATTATGATACTGCTGCTTGGAAGTAAGGAAATGCCCTTTTACAAAAGTTCCTCTGTAGGAAGAATGAATCTTAAGGATATATCTGGGAATCCTCCTTCTCAGCACAACCACCAAAGACTCTAATATAGACTCTAATCCCTAATAGAATTAAAATAATCTAGCTACTATAATACCAATTCTTCTATACAAAATTGTTGAACTAGATTGAAGAGCACAGAAGGTGTTTGAACTGGAAAAGCTGATCAAACATTTTCCTCAAGTAATGCTGTCGAGGAGCTGTTGCTCATAAGTGACTGTAATTACTTGTTAGAGGGTAAAACAAAATGCGTAAGACTAAAGTGAAAACCATTCCCTCTGCTCTTGATGCAATATGCTGATGTTACAGCAGTGGATCAGCTGGAACCTTGTCTGTTCTTGCCATTTCCTGCATTGGACTTTCACATCTTTGGGAAGGAATGAGAATTTCTACTTTGTCTGAGAAGGCAGAAAAATTGCACCTTAAAAAGTAAATCACACCCACATTTGTGCTGTTTTCACCTGCTTAAGGGTTTAGAGGGAAAAACAACACCAGCCGGCTACATTCCCTGTTCACAGAAAAATCCATAAAGCAATATTGCATTTCAGTTCTCTCTTGACTCCTGCAATCTCTCCCAGCTGCTTCCTAAAAATGCCATTAGAGCAAAAATAGCCAAAGTCTTAAGACTTACAGCGTCTTGTAGCATTGACATAACCTACGAGCTTGGATGAGTTGTATTTTATTAATAAGTTGAGCTTGAGGCAGAGTCCACTTTCCTCTCAGAGGTATTGTTGATCAGTGCAAAATGCCACTTTCCAACCAGGAGCTGTTGTGAATAGTTTGTGTATCACTGACAGAGGTTTTCCTGCCTACATAGACAAATGTCAAATAAAAATGCTACCAGTGATGTTACCAGGCATGAAAGGCCCTGATAGAAATCTTTCCTATCTACTTCTCTGGGCTATCAAACGTTTTTTAAATGAGAGCCTGGAGGCAGAAGCTGTGGAATTGATTGAATATTTAGAATTATTCTTGTGTGTTTTTGAGAGCACTGCATGTTTCTTCCATTTCCATTTTCATATTTATTTATTTATTCATGTAAGTTCTAGAAAGTCATAATTTATATGATGGTTCTCCTGCATTTTTCACATGACATCTGCAAGTAAGTTCCTGAGAGTTGATGCTAGTCTAAGGTATTGGAGGAGCTTCTCATTTCAACTACAAAGGCAGCCGGGTTATGTGGGTGCAGAAATAGTTTATCCATACGCTATTATGGCTGCAATAAAGAGAAATTAAGCTGCATTACTAGGAGTTAAAGACTAATTAAATATAACCCCGATCTTACAGAGCTATTTTCGTTACTCTGCAGTGCAACCATAGCCATTTAGTTATGAATAAATTGGTTTCAGTGCCTAAACAAGTTTGATCTTTTACTCTTTTAGATTTCCCTGTCTTCCTATGTTGTTGTTACAATTGGTTACATTTTTCTAGTATTTATTGTTCCTTTGTCTTAATTTCCAAAGTAAACAGGATTCTTGTTACATTTTTAGACAATTCATTATGTACCAAAATGTGATCATTCAGGAAGAATACTCTGCTCTTTTTCATATGCGGTAGAATGGACATATTACTTTAACCGAGTATCTAAGTATTCAGTTGACAAGGGAATTAAAGCCAGTGGGTTAAAAATTCTAGTCTCTTATTTCTGAGCATGTTTAGTGCAAGACCAATACATCAATAAAGGCCTTTACTGGAACTGCAGCGGGGTGGAAGCTGCTCCCCAAGGCTTAGTACTCCAAAATACAGATTAGTACTGATGCAAAGCACTGTACTCACACAGTGAGATGCCTTTGCTGCAGAACAAGCATTCACCTGAAACCCTACAGTCCTGGGGGCTTGTTTGCTGGGCTCCTTCCTTCTGTCCTTCCTGGGACCTTTCTTTACTTGGCTGTAAAGTTTTATTTTAAAAGGGAAAGGAAAATGTCAAACGTGACGTCAGATTATGTAGCAGTACATCAGTAAATGTAATCATCCATCTGCATTGACTGTGGATTTCAGGCTGTACTGGTATTTTATTCTGGGTTTTAAGGATCTGTGCACATCAGAGTGAGGCCACACTCGCAACACGGAGCCTGTTTTATCACCCAGGTATCTAGATGCTGCCTCCAGCATCTTTTGACTCACCTGAAGTCCAGTAAGGGGTTAAGTCTAAAAGGCCCATTTTGTCCTGTGCATTCACTGACACTGTGAATAAGGAAAAGTCTTCCACTGTGGGTTTTCACAGCAGAGCTGAGTTAGGCAAATCCAGCCAGTGTGCTTATCATGGCTGCTCAGTGACTTCGTTGTATTTGCATGTATGACACAGGAAACGCGAGGGCAGTTTTAAAGTGGAGAAAATGGATCTTCTCATACAGCAACTAATGATAGAGCTAATTGTGTGACCAATTACCTGCATAAATGTTCCTGCCATCATGGTACCCTGAAAGAGAAAGGGGTACCTTACTGTAATGCATACCTTTGAACATTTGTTTATATTTAAATATACTTAATGGCACAGGTATTCAGGAGTGTACTGTAACAAGTACTTTTAAAAATTTGCTGTCTGCAGTAACTGGTGATTTCAAATCAGGGCTAGAAGTGTCATCCTGCTTGGCAAGCATGAATGTGATCCAAAATCTCATGAAGTAATAGTTTTTGATAAAGGCAGTACCTGGATCAGACTTAAGTGTTCAATATCTTGATGTTATAAGAGCAAGAATCTGCTTTTTATGTGTATGTAAGATCTGTACAGGAGTAATTAATTTTGTTGAAGTACACAGTCTGTAGAAAGCATCTGGTTTTGAATACTTCACTTGCAGCTTTTGTTTGTCAGAGCACTACGTAAGAGTGTGTGCATGAATTAAAAGCTATTCTTCCTAAATTAACTGTCCACTGATTGTGCAGCACTGAGCATTCTTTGCTTGTTGTTCTTCTGTTTGAAATGAGGGTTATGGGAAGACTGATTTTCTTATGTGTAATTAACAGTTAGAGAAAAATCAGTGTTCAAAGGTGGAGCTTTCTCTACATGGCCATAATTTTAGATGTGCTTTCAGAGTACTTGTTTGTTTTTTTTTTTTTTTTTTTTTCAATTTACTGACTTGTTTAGCCTAAAACCTAAGTTCTTTTGGACAACTGTCATCTGTTCTTGCATGCATGTCACAGAATGATTCCCTGAGAGCTTTCTACTGATACAAATGGCCTGGATTATCCCACCCATAACAGCATATGGAGTCCTGCTGGTATGCTGAACAATAATTTAGTAGCTGGATGGAAGACTTTTCCTCATCTTCTGTCCCTGATCTTGAGAAAAAGAGATTCCTAGCTGCTGCAAGGAGAATGTTTACTTTCTCCTCCCATATTCCCGCTTTAAAAACAAAGGGTCTTTTTCACAGCCATACATTCTGTGGAGTGCTGCTGTAGACTCTCAAGTTTGGTAATGCCTGGAAGTGGCGGCTCTGGTTCTGTGCACAGAGCCAGGGACTTGGACATTGTGCTCCTCTGTGTCTAAGCTGCTGGGGTTTGCAACATAACCTCTTAACCAACCCACCCATCCAGGGGCTGAGCTACAGCTGGTCCTAGTGGGATCTGCTGGCTAGCCATGTCTGGGAAGGGCCCAAGGAAAGCAGAAAGGTAAAGCTCTGTGCCATAGCAGAGGATGTGCCTGCAAGCAGAGCTCTTCTGGCATTCAACTCCGTGTATGCACTGTGTGATGCAAAGTGAAAGGATAGCACACGATGGAGATCTGGTAAATGTGTTCACCAAAACTCAGATTGTTTCACAATGGGCAGCATTCCAACAAGTATTAGCATGATTTCTCTGAAAGGCCTTTGATTGAAGGTTTGATTTCTCTTGAACAACCACTGATGTCTGGTCTTATAGCAACAGATAAGTGCAAATGCCCCCAAGTATTTTTTTCCTTTGAGGAGAAAAACTTTCTGCACATAGTATATGGCCACATTAGAAGCTAGCTTTATTGATGAGCGTACAGACTAGGTCTAGAGACAATCCAGTTTTCTGTATTCCAGCTGATGAATTACTCTTTTTTTTTTTTTTTTTAACATTGTTCCAGCAGAAGTTCATCTTGGCACCATAATCTTTTCTTACAAATAACCCCTGTCATTACTGTAGACGGCACTATGGTGCCATGGGAGGGAGAGGAAAGGTTTGTCCCGGAGCTGCACAAATTGATTGATTTTTTGCTTTTCCTCTTCTTATATTTGCTGCTTATTTGGGTCAATTCTCAAAGTACTACTCAATGCAAAATATAAAAGATAGCAATTACCCTTGTGCAGTGTATCTGAAAAAACTTTTGAGAAGGACTTTGAAACTGGTTTAAAATAGAAAAATTTTTGCCTGTGTAAGTTCTAAGTAGAGAAGCATTATTTTTGAAAATTTAGTCTTGTTTAATGATAACTCAGTAAAAAAGTATAGTTTCATCTTGTAATCTCAAAGACTTTGATGCATTTTCTTTGATTGCTTGAGCAAAGTCCCCAAGTACTCTAGCCAGATTTTTCTTCAAAAATATATTTTATGTGTATGAGTGTTACCAAAATGATGCTGCTTGAAATATTTACATGACCTAAAAGTAGAAATCATATTTACATGAACAACCTGAAATTTGGGTACCTTAATGGGGTGGTTAGACTGAGATTTCCCTCCCCTGCTGTGGTGAGACAACAGGGAAGAAGGCGAGCAGTTCAGTCTTCACACCTCTTTAATCATCTGCTGACAGTGAGATCATGACTTTTTTTCTGCTGGGAAGAAGACTGAGACCACAAACTCATTCCATTTCATATTAATCACCAATTTATTATACAAAAACAGCTTTTTGTCTCTCTAATGGGAATTTGCTTTTAGGCAATGTCTTTGCACTGCAAAGGATCGTATCCCCTTACTAATATTTTATTTTCCCTTTAATTTGATGCAAATTTGATGTAAGAAAGTGCAGTCAGCAGCAAACGTGCTTTCTTTTCTTTTTCAACTTTCTGTAGGAGTTCTTCATATTTTCTGCAGAGCTGGGAGAAAAATGTGAAGCAATAAGTGAGAAATTGGTGCATCTGGAAGATCAGTTGCAAAGTTCCGCCTGCAGAGTTGATGAAGGAGTTATTCATATCCTTTTCGCTATAACTACAGATACGTATCAATCTGTGTAAGTATGCACATGAAATACTTGCCTTTCAGATTCACATGGAATGCTAGTTCTTAGTGTAGATTAGATACATTAAGAATGGGAATATTGATTGTCTTGCTGAAATGGGCATTTTTGTGTAGTAAGTTTTCCTATAGTGCATTTTCACTGTGGTCTGATCCAGCTTTAATTGCTTTAAACAGAAGTTAGTTCTTTGTAAATTAAGACTGAGCACTGAAAAGCCTTTATTTTACTGTTAAAATCCTTTTGTTTGTAATGTTCATATAATTAAATACGTAGCACACTAACAGCTGCATGGATACAAGTGTCCATGCACCTGCATTTCCCAACATAATTTGGCTGAATTAAATGCTACATTATTGACTCAGACTGTGTGTATTGTCACCTGTAGTTTGGGGTTTTTTCTTCTTTAAAAAAATGGGCAACAGATGCATCATGTGGCATCCTACACATTTTAATCTGCCTCTAACACTTCAATGCAAGCAACCAGATGAGATATTGTCTTATGCACCCTTATCTCTTTCTGTGCTTCATCTGTCAGTTTTTCTGAAGATTGCTTAACCTTTATGAGGCATTCCTTGGCCATTCTTCAAAATTTAAGAGCACAAAGTTTTGTTTCATTCGTAACTTTCATAGGAAGAACTTTTCACAAATGAGATTTTGTTCTTCTAAGAAAGGGTAAAGAAAGTAAGAACCAGTGAAGCTGATGAAGGTGAGAGTACTGAGCTGCTTAGGTTTTAGTAGAGAAGAGGTGGCAGTCGAGAGGATCATGAAGAAAGACAAATATGTTCAAGGGGCAGAGATCAGCAGAGGAGCCCTTGGAGACATCTGAAGGTGAGTTGAGGTAATGGTGGTGCTAGAAAGGATTCGGTTCCTGTTAAGCCAGTGTGGACAGCCCTGCAGGGGATAGTTTAGAGAAAGGAGAATAAATAGTGTGTGGAAATACCACTGCGTTCTAAGTAATTGGGCATCTATTGCAAGCCATTGCAAATTTCCTATTCTAGAAACTTGGTTTATTTAAAGGTAACAGAAGGATGAAGGGCGAGGGGCAGAGGGAGGGGAGAATGGTGCTAGGGGAAGGGGATTTGCATCAGAGGAGAGAAATCCAGTCAGTAATCGGTCACTACTTCAAATCTTTCTTTTCTGAGCATTTCAATAGACACACAATATACAGAAAGATTATTCAGCATTCTTTTCATTATATTTGCAGTGTTCATGCTTGGTTGCAGTCGTTTTCCCAGTGCATTCTTTTCAGAGCTGTATGGATGTGTCTTGTGTGCGTGTGCGCGCAGAACATCCAATTCCTTTCTCCCTCGCATATATTTACTCTCAAACGAGCTTTTCTCAGTGGCCCTTATAGAAGAACACTGGGGGTTGGAGTTATGGGTTCTTTGCAGGGGACTTAAGTTAATATTCAAACCGATCAGTCAGGCCTGATCATAGTTACAGTTTACTAGGTAAGGCGAAATAAGCTAGAAAACTGCATTTTTGGTTCCAGAAGATAATACACTACACATATGTGAAACAGTAGTGTTTGTGTGTTCTGTGGAGCATGCCTATTTCTTCATAGCTGTTGAAACTGCAAGAGTTAGTTAAAAAAATGAAACTAATAATTGGAAATTTCAGAAGAGTTGTAGATTAGTCTCGTTTTAAGCCACAGTTTTCTGATAGAGATCTGACTTCCTCTATCAGTGAAATTCAGCTCATGTTATCTAAATACAGAAATGCACACTCTGTGATATCCTGGTCCTAGCAAGACCATCAGTCACAAAATAAGAAACCATGTTTAAAACATAGGGATGTACAAAGAAGCAGTTCAGCAATTCAGCTACCCCTCATTAACATTCAGTTGCTATTTCAGAGGTAGTCCAGATCAATGTGCATAAAATGTTACCATCTGGTACATGTAATCACTGTGCTATACTTCAAAAAGGAATGAGAAAAATAGCTACCACAGTGCTACAGACCTGTAGATTGTTTTTTTTTTTTTAAATAAAGACTGCTCAGTGCCTATAAAATTAGCTTTCACTCATTGGTAACTTGCCTGTATTGCAGGAACTAGCTCTAAGATAGGAGACAACAATTAGCCTCAGTAGAAGAATTTATTTAATAGATGGATCTGTTGTTTGCATGGTAATTTATTTGATTTTAGATAAAACAATTTCCTATCACAGGTACTGGACAATCGTGCAGTCTTCGTTAAAAATCTGTAGAACTCTGAGAGCAGGAGCTCAAAGACCTGAAATAATAATGAAAGCAGGATAAATTTTTCCAAGTCCATTCACTAGTTATTTTCACCCGTCTCATCTTCTTCCCAAAAAAACTGCCTTACACATAAATGTTACTAAATGTATTAGGTCAAAAATCTAACTGGGGGCTGCACAGATGTAAATTAGTCCTGTGGTCTGATTATTAAAAGACTTCTAAAGACTCCACTGAGAAAAATAAATTCCTGATGCTCTCGAGCCATTTGCCAATGTTTAGTGTGTGTCATAGCGTTGATTAATAATTAAGTTTGTATTGGAAGAAAAAACCCAGATGTCATTGTTTTTCATTCTATGTTTTGATGGCATAGCACACTTAAATCAACCATGCTGCTCATCATAAGTGCCAGCACGACCTGAACAAAGGAGAAATCCAGTGATATTTCTTGGCTCTGAGCATAGACACAGACCCACTTGCAATTCTAATTTATTGCTGAAATATTTCACAAAAACCATTAAACTGCACTTTTATATAAAAAGCATCAAACAATAGGGGCATGGGACTGGATGTTAGAGTTCTCTGTAGCACTATGACATATTTGCTAAATTCTGTGTAGTATAACCAAATAAACCCACAAAATATTCAATTATGGTTGATCATTAATGAGTGTATGAAAACAGTCCACATCATTAATTGGAAAAACCAAAGGATGAGAGGTGACTCGTTCTGGTGTCTGCAGAGCTGATGAGAGGTGTTACTTTCCTGATAGTAAAGGCCTGGAATTCCCACTAAAATTAAATGGAGCCTATATTGCAATTTCACAGTCATTTTTGTTCTTAATTAGTAGTTACATTTTGATAGACAATTTGAATGCATGTAATAGTTCCTCTTGGTGAAAATGCTTCGTTGGAAGAAAACCTGGCTGGAGTATTATTATAAAAACAATCTTCTTTTGTTGCCCTAAAATGGGCATTTTAATCAGTTATTTCAAAAGCAGAATTCTGTGCCTAAATGTTCATTAAACATTGCAGGTCATGTTGCTAACCCTTCGCCTTTATCCTGCAGCAGGCTCCCATACAAGTCTTGCTTCACACACACCAGAGCAGGTTTTCAACAGAATCATGTAAAATTTAGCCCTGCCTGTAGCTCAGTGAGGAATCTCACTCTGGGTGAACCGGTAGAAGATTTTGGGATTCTCCAAGTTCAGAGCTGGCAATGGCACCCTCTTTGATTTTATTTTAGATGACAGGAGGGTGAGCCCTTCCCACTGTGTGTCTCACAGAGAACATGGTTCCACTTTTATAGTTCATGCTCTGATGGAGGTAGGTCAGTGTATTTCCACCCAGGTATTGCAGCTTCTTTGCCTTCCATTTTCTGCTGGGACAAGTGAGTTGAAAGTTGCTGATATTCAGACCACTGAAGTATTCAGTTTTTCAATATGTAGCAGTCATTCTGTTGCAGTTTTTTGTTTAGTAGTTTTTGGGGGAGTATTTTGGGTTTTGCATGGGAGGAGTATTATGTTAGTTTATAGAAATAACATTCATGGATGTGAAGGAGCGAGACAGTAATCAAGGGGGTAAATAGGAAAATTCTAATTGGTTGCACTACTGCAAATACCCCTGTATTTTGTAAGGAGAAGTGATGGATTTCCAAAGGCCATTTTGCTCTCTTGCTGTGGCACCACACAGGCTTCATACAGAAATAGTAGTGACTTGCTTAGTGTCTTACTTGCTCCCAAGAGTGCTCTTCAGAAAGGCTAAAACCCAGGTCATTCAAAATACTTGCTGAATTGTCCAAGGGGCTCTTCACTGGTCCTTTGGCATGTAGCACACACAGTCACAGAATGGTTTAGTTGGAAGTGGCCTTTTTGAGATCATCTGGTCTGACTCCCTGCTCAAGCAGGGTCACCTAGAGGAGTTTGTCCAGGACGTTGCCCAGTCAGGTTTTGAATATCCCCAAGGATGGAGACTCCATAACCTTTTTGTGCAACAGACTCCAGTGTTTGACCACCTTCAAACTATAAAAAATGTCTTCATGTATTCAGATTCAATTTCCTGTTTTGGAATTTCTCCCTGTTACTTCTTGTTCTGTCAGTGGACAAAAAAAGTCAGAAGGGTCTGGCTCCCTCTTCTTCATTCCTGCCTTTCAGCTGTTTATACACAGTGGTAGTATCCTGTGAGCCTTCTTTTCTTCAGGTTGAAGAGTCCCAGGTCTCCAGCATCTCCTCATGTGATGGATACTGAAGTCCATTAAACTGGTCCTGTGCTGGAGTCATTCCAGTAAGTCCTACTCTTTTATTGTGGAGCCCACAACATCCAGATGGGACCTCACCAGTGCTGATTAGGGTGGAAGGATCCTCTCCGTCCGCCTGCAGGCAGTGTTTTTGTTAATCCAGCCTGGGAGGCTGTTGGGCACCTTTGCCTCAAGATGCATTGCTGGTGTATAATCAGTTTATTGCCCACCATGACCTCAAGGTCCTTTTCTGCAGAGCTGCTTTCCAGCTGGCTTAGCCCCTCCATGGGTGCTGGTGCCTGGGATTAGGAGTGACACTTGCAGTTAGGTGGTGGGACAGCGAGCTGAGCTTGTCTGCAACCACTGTAGAGTTTAGCTTTTGGAAACAAGCAGAATAGTTAACCAGGTTAAAAACAACCAAAAAAACCAACAATCAAAACCAGCCACTTCTTTCTGATTATTTCTGTTCTTCAAGAACTAATTTCTTCTTCAGATGTCCAAAAAAGGCAGTTACTTTCCGAAATCCCATTGGCTCTTATCTCAGAGTAGTAGTAGTCCTCCACTGTCCTTCCAATGTCCTTTTATCTTGCAATATGTACTCCTAGTTTCTAACCTTTCCTGTAGGTAGGCAACTGATTCATAATGTCTACTTTTTGTCTCTTTTCCCTAAACATCTGTGCTGAGAGATCAGAAGCTGCATTTGAGCAAAATGACCCCATTTTTTTCAAAAATTAAGTCTCTACAGTAACTAGATCTGCTTTTTATCTGCTTGCAAATCATGGCCTCTGTCATGATGCTCAAGTTTTTCAAAGAGACAAAGTCAAATAGGTGAAAAGCTTCAAGCAAGACAATGTTAGAGCTGTAGCATTATTGAATATGGGTTACATTTGTGTGAAGCTGTTCCCAAGTACTTTAATTTACGGCTTATTTGACATTGTGGAGATTTTTTCAGTTTTCAGAGGAAGACAGCAGGACCAGAAAATATTCCCAGTTGGAACTTGTTTTCACTCCTGCCTTAGATACTGGCTCAATACTTGCAGCGAATTTAAGCATGAAGGACACATTTGCATGTGGACCCATGCAATACTGTTTATTTGCATTTGTTAAATGGTTGAAGCTGTTTATCCAGCTGTAACCTCTGTGTATGGATAGAGATGCCATGCTCAGCCATATACCAAATATTTTTCTTAGCCATAAAGGCTCGTTTGACAGTTTCTTGTCTACATATGCTTGTGGTGTTATTTATGAGGTTATTGGACCTTGCTGTTGTTAGACTATGCAGTCATCTTCTTGTTGCTCCATCTTTCTCTTGGTTAACAGTTTTTTTTCCCGTCTTCCTCATTTTCTTCCATCCTATAGGATTTCTCATCCACTCTCACTGAAACATTTCAATTTTGCTTTTTCTCTCTACCTGAAAAGAATTTTGTAATTGCTTGGGATATTACAAGTAACAGCATGTAGTCAGAGACTACACATCAGAATTAATTAAACTTCAGAAGTTTCATGGTGTTCATAGACTGCAGAATTTATGTTTACCAGTTAGGTTTTCAGCAGAGCCTCATGATTAAGTTGCAGAGGGGTGGAGAATCCAGGACTTAGAAGAGGATAATAATATTTTGTACTTCAGAGAAGATGCAAAGCATAATTAATTTGTCCTTGTACAGTGCTTTGTGATCCTGGGATAGGAGAAGCTTTGTGTGTACTGCTACTACTTGTAATCAGAGACAGAAGCCCTTTAGATTAACAGAGCTGTCCAGAAGTTAGAAGTAAGCATGAAGGTATTAAGGGCAAAACATCGTAGCAAATGCATGTAAATATACAGAGATGAAACTTTGATGAATTGATAACAGAATCAAAAGCAGCCAAGACTTTTCAAAGACATAATAATGGCTGCCTGAAAGAGCTGTGGTTTGTATAGCTTTACTGCTATCCAGTAAATAGCAGTAAATTGTCCCGTCACAATTTTTCAAAAGTAGCATTTTACTTTTTACAGTCACATAACCTGAGGCTGTCTTTTTTTCTTGACATTGTGTTGACATTGGGGTTAAGTAAAACAACATTTCCTAGTGTATGAGCTCTGCAAAGGACAAAGCCTGTCCTTGTGTGTTATCTGTGTGTCGTACTTTTGAAACTGAGTTGTTTCAATGTCATCCTGTTTTACTTTCCTTGAAGTGAGGTTCTGGCATAATTTGATGGCATACTGCTAGAAATGAACCAATTTCTGTCTTTTGGGGTCTTTGCCCTTTACCATACCTGTCCAGGAGGCATGGGATGGGCCGTAGGGCTTGTTCACAGTCTTGGTCATTGGTTTAGCATTTCAGCAGGCTCTGACTTGCCTCTGCTTGCTTTCTGCTCCACATAGTGTAAGCTATAGAAGAGAGGATAAAATTGGTTGTCTCACTGAGCTACACCCAGTCCTTGCACTTCTTCCAACAATGGATAGTGCTGCTGATTTAAGATTATTAGCAGAAAGGCCGATATATTGATACTACAAACTTGTTCCCATGGGAGGCCAGTCGTAGCACAAAAAGCTACTGCCAAGGAAGCCCAGCCACTTAAGAGGCTTGTGCATGTGTCAGCAGCTGCTACTATCTCCGTGAATGTCCTACTTTCTTCTGCCAGTCTGTTCCCTGCTGCAACCCTTGTCACCACCTGACACTCTCCCTCTTGTCACTGGGCAGCTGCAGAAAGAGGGAGGTGGAAGGTCTCTTTCAGAGGCTGAACCATTAGCCATCAGTTTCTTCCTGAATTCATTGCAGGAACCCTGAACTAGACAGAGGAAAATAAAATGTGGAAAACTCTTTCTTAACCAAATGAAGCATTTTATTCTATTTATTGGATACTTTTCAGGTGGCCTTCTTCCTTTTAATGCGCAACAGTACAACCTTGTTACTGCCCTCTTTGCTTTTCAACTTGTTCAAAGCATTCCCTGTGGAGTCTCATGTAGCTTTATATTTGTGTGTTCTGCACTGTAATTATAATGATAATTCAGCTAACATGAAAGCTTTCTGGAGGTAAGTGTAGCAGAAACACTTTCTCTGCTATAAGCTAATTTTGCTCCTTACCTAGATTCCCACCCCACCTTGCATAGCACACCTTGTTGAGCTCACTGACACCACACAAGCTGTGGTCACTTGGTGTTTGTCAGACTGCTCCTGCTGCCTTCACCTGGGATCTGATTCACCCAGGTCTGTGTCTCTGGCACAAAAGTCCACCCTCCATCCATCAGGGAATTCACAGCTAGTGCTGCTGCCTCCATCGTACAATATTTTTTATCTCCTTCCTTCCCATGAGAACAGTATCCAAGCAGTATCCCCCATCCCCTCCCTTTTTTAAACTGCTAAATAATGCTGCTTGAGAACTTGAGTTTGCTTGCATTTTTCTTTTGCTAGCAAGTGTGAGAAATGTATTAATATTTAATCCAAACAATTTGGAAGAAGTTGAAGCTACAATTAGATAGCCACGGCCATCTGTTGTGAACAGCGGAACAAGAATGTACTTAATAACTTGGAAAGAGAAAAGGGACTGCCAATCACCTATAGATTATTCCTTAATAAAGCTTGCACAGTCTCTGCAGAGGGAGATCCAGGTGGTGAAGGAGACACTCCAGACCGTGCTGGTGCAACTTCAGTCAGCCAAGGAGGCAGGAGAAGAAAAGGCTGGAGACTTCCTCTGTGACAGCTGGTGTCCAGGAAAACAAGACTTGAAGGAATAATGAGTAGAAAGAGCTGGTAGGATGACATTAATTCACAAAGGGCTGCTTTTAGTAACTGAATACTGTTTTACTAAGCCTCAGGGATCTCTTCTCTCCCCTGCATAACTAATAACTAAATCAATTATGGAGAAGCAGGGCCTGGAGGTCTATCATCAGAAGTATGCTACGCAGCCTCACATCTTTTGGCACAGATTGGGAAACAGCTTTCAGAGCAGAGCAGCTCCTGTAAATGTGTAGATTACAAATTGATACATTTCAAGTGAGTCTGCAAAGTTGCCTTTAATGTCAGTGTTCTCCTTGAAGGCTCATAAACGCTGTCTTCCCCTACTCGTGGATTTTTTTTCCCGATTTTAAAATGCAGCATTAAAGCTGGAACATCTAGTATTTCTTGGAAAATAGCTCTAAGAATAATAAGAACTTCTTTTTTTTCTTTAGCTTAAACAGCTTTCTTACACTGAATGTATTTTCACATTCCTGCCAATAATTAAATCAATAGGGTGAAATTCAAGCTAACCACATTCTTTCAACTGAAATTTGGACCTCATTTGCTCTGTGGTATTAAGTACAGTGGAGGTAACTAACAGCAGCCCCTATAGGAGTAGTTTAACTCAATTTATTTAGGTATTAATATAAACTTTCTTTAGTATTACAGGGGTTGTAAAGCAAAAAAAAAAACATTCCTATGTTGATGACTTGTGTTGGTTATATTTAAATATTGTATGAACAATAAGTCATTTAAGTCTCCTTGTAAAGATTACTACCATTACTTTGATCTTCCTTGTAAGCTTCAGAAGGAATGCAGGTTTTTTTGCAAGACACGTATGTCGATATATACACACACCTACTTAAACCTGTATTTTTATAGGAAATAAAAACAATGCTCAACTGAAGCCAACTGGATAATTGTTCAAAAGAGTTAATGTCTTCAAAAATCCGTGTGTACTTTTACTTTGATACCAGTATATCTCTGATACATTAAAAATTCTGTTCCTGCCTTTTGTTGCAGAGGGAGAGTTGTAAAAAAGAAACCAAACCCTGAATTTTTAAAAATACAATAGAAAATGTCTTGCAACTCAGTACTGTACTTTTTTGATACTGTTTTTCTGACATTTTTAGAATTACTCTTCTACTTCAGTTACTCATTTATAGCCACGTTGTGTTTTTGCAAATTTTGAAGGTCATTAGACTACTTTCCCACTAAGACTCTGTTCATTTTTTTGGTGTGTTTTAATGCTAGTTGAAACTTCTACCTCAGTGTTAAGTACAGAAGGAGGGAGGAAAAAAGTGCCAGGCAGCTGAGACATACAACAGGATTAAAATTGCCTCCAGGAACATACGGTTGTCAAACCAGGGCAGCAGAGCTCAGGTGGTTTCTGTAGTCATTAGATCCTCAGGGTTGAATTACAACCCTGTAATTCAGATCCTGGTTGACTTTTCTCATTGAGTAATATATGGGCCAGCATTCACATTGTGGTAAGGACTCCTGGAGCTCCAGCTTGCCTGGACTCTGCTACTTGGTTCCCTAATGGAGAACTCTCGCTGTTCTGCTTGACAAGTTTATCTCTCCATGTCCCTGTTCAATACCTACCTCCCCACCATAGCTCTGGCACTTTCTGAAGCTCCCCTGACCAGATGAGCAAGGTGTTTCCCTCAGCTCAAGGCACCAGGGTCCAGGTGGCACCCCGACAGTCAGCCCACGCACAGGACCAGCTCCACGGGAAAACCTGCCTGCCAGAAAGCACTCACGGGTGCTTCCCACATGAGTTCAGGTAAACAGGAAAGAGAGCACACTGACAAGATACATCTCTTAAAACTGTTTCTTTAAGACCTGTACACGCTCCTTTTGGTTCAATACCACAGAGGGCCCAGGTACTGCATTTCCAGCAATGAGCATTTATATAGGACTGTGAGGACAGTCCCAGAGATGATGGCCAGTACACTAAACTAAGGTTGCATGACACCCCA
>VZTI01004732.1:1089187-1174804 GCA_013397865.1 Struthidea cinerea
CACCCTCCCACCCTGCGGAGTTTTGTCCTTTGAGTACTTAGTGCCTGCAATGTAAACAGTTGTTAGGCCCTAGAAGTGCCTTAGAGCAGCATCAGCTACAGCTGAAGCATCAAGTCTGCCTCCTTGCAGCAGCAAGGGCTCAACAATAGGAATAGGACCCAACCATCACATGGGCAGGAGAACAGCACCCTCATTCCCACTAGTGAGGTTTCTTGAAGACATTCCCATTCAATTTAAAAAAATGTGTGGCTTTTGTGTTTCAAAGCTTCAGAGCACCACTGCATTTTAATAAAAACTCAACTTAGGCAACCACTCTAATAAGACACTGAATTTCTAAGGAGAAGGGAAACTGAATCAGTCATCATTCATGTTATATTTGTATCTGTTAACGTCTATTTTATATGTAATGTAGACTACTACTACTCCTTTAATTTATTGTTCCATTAACTTCACTGTTTGTTGTGGGAAGTTAGGGCCAGTAACCATTCCTTTTCTCAGACACATTTGATAACAAGCATACTTTAAAAAAAAAGGTATATTATGCAATGTATCGACTGCCTTTAATCTGTGAATAGAAAACTTTCAAATAAAGAGAAGTATGTTTTTAACTAACCCAACGTCTGTTTGCATTCTGTGCAGTGTACAACATTTTAGAAATTTCATCGTGGGGAGTGGAGGAGAGAAAAGGAGAAAGAAACCATGTGTGTGACTATTATTGTGCTGTTGACAGCAGTAATTCGACTGCTTGGGGGAGTCTGTTGTGCCTCTTGGAAACAGTCTAAAGACATATTCAAGACTGGAGTCTGACATGTCGCTGTTTTCAGTATGAGAGGGAGAAATAAGTATTACACAGTGAGCTGTACAGACAGGTAAAACCTGCACTTGGGTCCCAGCTTGACTCAGTCTTGCTGTGCAACTGAATCCTGCCTGCCCTCCCTCAGTTCCTCACCCATGGATAAGGGCTGAAGGGAGGGAAGTGTGACTATGCATTGGCTGCAGCAATATCTGAGGTCAAAGTTATGCTCTTACACACGTTCATCGCCATGATGAGAGGTAGGAGAGTGTGGATGGCGTCCCAAGCACCAGTTTCATACATCCTTGCTAGAATTCTCACTTCTGGGTGGACTGGTCTCCCGCCACCTGCAAACAATGAACATCTCCAGAAAGAAGTTCCTTTCCTGCCCAGGTCACGTGCTGTCCCTAGCCAAGAGCCCAGACCCAAAAGGTCTGAAGACTACATAGGCACATAAGGCTTTGTGTGTTTGTCTTCTGCCACGGCAATGGAATAATAAAATAATTTAGATTAAGACCTTGAGGCTGAGCCCAACCATTCACCCAACACTGCCAAGCAAGTCCACCACTAAACCACGTCCCTAAGTGCCACCTCTACACATCTTTTAAATACCTCCAGCACTGGTGACATGACCACCTCCCTGGGCAGCCTGATCCAATGCTTGACAGCCCTTTCAGTGAAGAATTTTTTCCTAATATCCAACATTAACCTCCCCTGGCACTTAGAGTGCATCTTGAGGGTATTTCCTCCTGTCCTGTCACTTGTTACCTGGGAGAAGAGACCAACTCCCACCTGGCTGTGCCCTCCTTTGAGGCAGTTCTGAAGAGTGATAAGGTACACTGAGCCTCCTTTTCTCCAGGTTAAACACCCCCAGCTCCCTCAGTTACTCCTCATCAAATTTGTGCTCCACACCCTTCACCAGCTCCCTTGCTCTTCCGGAGCACACACAATGGTCTGCTCCAGGTGAGCTGCAGGATGAGGAAAAGCAGCTCACCTCCAGCAGTCCCTTGCATGTGGTTTGTAGGAGGAGTAGCTGATTGTGTTGAATACACCCCCCCTCAGTTTACAAACATACTCTCAAGGGCCTAAAGATGGAAGCAAGGACAGGAGAGCACTCCAAAGGGTGCTCAGCTCCAGCCCAATATTTCTTTTCGCAATCAATTAGCTAATCCATTATTTCTAAAGCATGACAGCTCAGGCTTTTGCTATCATTACTTGTTAAATCAAGGTAAGTGCCTGCTTTCTAGAGCACTGGAGAAGGCAGTTCAATAATGGGTCCCAGATAGGCAGTAGTGCTGGAGAGAGCTCCAGGGTGAGATTAGAATAATCCTCATGTATCCTCTTAGTTTACTACCCTATTAAAAATGAGACTGGGACCAAGAGATTTTTTTTTTTTAGTCTCAGAGATTAACATGCTACAAAGAAGCTCTAAAATATTGGATATTTTTCTGCACTGCTAAAGATGATAATACAAGTTTCTGGAGAAGTATTAAAATAAAAAGAAAAAAGGGCCTGTGAATAAAGGAGATTCTGCCTGAACCTGAAAGGCAGCCAAGCCAGCAGCCACAGCAAAGCATTTCTCTCAAATTTCTAATGAAGACTTGGATATGAGGGCTGGGAAAAGAACATCTGGGGTTGAGTGAGTAAGGAAGTGTTTGAGTTCTGCACATGCATGGTATTTAGCTGCAGTTTCCCTGTTGCCTTATCTGGAAGAACAGTGTCTTTGGGAACAGGTTGTTGGGGCATTATCAAAGACACACCATGTCAATACAACACTGGACTATTTGTTCCTGTAATCACCTGCAAAGTTGAACAAATAGTTTGTAATAGTATTCCCCTATGGCTGCTTATTAAGTGGCAAGAGAGAGGGAATATTAAAGGCACAGGTAGGAGACACATGATAGATCTCACTGGAGAAATGGAAAATTAAGAAACCTTTCCCCACTGATGATCCAATTTACCAGAAGAAAATGACCTTGAATTTATTACTTCTCTGGCAATGAGACTTTGAAACACCAAAGGAAAGACCTCTCTGTTTTCTTGTCAAGTAGGCTTAAGATTTTGTCTATCAGCTCAATCCCAAACCTAGAGTTCTGTGCCCACTCTCAGGTTTCCCTGTAGTAGCAGCTCCAGGGCAAGGCTCAGGAGCAGCAGCTGGGAGCCAGGCACAGCTCTACAGGTAGAACTTCTTCAGGACTGCATCACTGTTTACTCCTTTAAATTCAGTGACACGAGCTCCTGGAGCAGCAGCTGAATAGTTGATCAGGCTATTTTCCTCCCTTAGGTGAGAAACACTGAAGAGCAAGAACATGGCCTTGCATCTGTACACAGCACTGGCAAGACTTTATGAGCACTGACAACTCGGCTGTGCCCCCACAAAGATAAAACAAGAAGGATTTCAGGAAAAGAGGAACAAGAACCCCTTTGGAGATTAGGACAAAGTAAATTGAGTTGTAAGAAAGACCAGCAAAGTTCAGCACAGATAGCTTGCCAACTAAAGCCCAAAATGTGACCCACTCATGTCCTTTAGTATTTACGTGGAGAAAGATTTGCAATGCCTACTGGTTGTTTCATGTAGCAGAAATCACAGAAAAAAATAAAAAGAGAAAAGAAAAAAAAAGATTTTTTTAGCAGGGCGCATAATTACCATTGAGGGTTTTTTTTCCCAGAAATTGTGACTAAAGCCCTTCTGCATCCCAGATGTAATGCACTTGACTCAGAAAACACCACAATTCAATGTTATACAGCTTGCATGATACCTGTAGAACTGAGGAATAGTCACAGTGCTTTACCTTAAATAGATGCATTTTCCTTACTAGCTTAAAAAAAAAAAAAAAATAGAGGCACAGAAAGAAGAAATGCTTTCATAAACTCTTGTTTAGCTCAGAGGCAGAGTTGGAGGAGAGAACAGCTGGGTGTCAGCAAGCTGGGAAAGCCTATTTTACCTACTCTCTGATCTTGACCTTAGCTCAAAAGGGCAAGTGAAAGCAAATGCCAGGGAAGGCCTTCTTGTAAATCTTTGCCAGGAAGCAAAGACTGAAGCTATTACAAAATGCTTCACAGCCTGACCAGGGAGAAGCCTAGGGTTATGAGCCAAATTTCTTCCCTCCCATGAGCAGGCAGGTTAAATGGGCTGGGGGGTTAGGGACACGTGCCATGGTGCAGTAGCAGGGAGGACAGGCCACCAGACTTGGTGGCCGGGAAACAGAGGCAGTGCCACAGCACTCGGACAGCACTCCAGCCTGAGAGACAGCACAGACGCTTGCAGCACTGCTCATCATCCTCTGCAAGAGAGGAAAACCCAAAGAAACCCAACCTGCACCAAGCCATCAGGCACTGCTTGTCTTGGCTGGTAGTGCTGATCCATGTAGTGCTGCTTGATTTTGTTAAATGAGAGAGAAGAGGTGAAAAGAACACCCTGCATGTGTGATTTGTCATTGCTGATGTTCTGTAATGAACTGTAGCCAGTGAAGCCAGTCTCTCCCCATTAATCCTGATGGGAAATGTTTTTTCTCTGCCTTCTCATCAAGTACCCCCAAATTCCTTGAATGAATACATGCTACAGCTGTACCAAACACCCAATTGTCTATGGAACTTTTCTCTAGTCTTGTGAACTGAAGGCAGCAACACAGAGCAGCTCTTCCAGCACAGTAATACTCCCTGGTTATGACATGGAAACAGAAGGCATCACCAGCTTTATTTCCTTCGATGGGTGGGTGTTGTTATTATCCTGAATTAGAAATGTAATATTGATTGGGTCTACAATAGTGGGGGGAATAAAGAAAAAACAAATCAAACAAAAAACCAATGAGCATTGTTGTGTTCTGAAAGAGAAATAAGTCACGTGGTTAATGTCTCCTGTTCTGCAGCCTTAGTTCTTGGGCTTTAGGAAGTTCTTCCCAGAAGATATATTGAGGTCAGTAGAACAATCATTTCAGGATTTCTTTATCCACTTTCCCCATAAATTGGTAACACAGCCTACTTCTCTTTTGCAAGAGATATTAGTAAACTTCACCTCGAACTGTTAATGGTCACTGGGTTGTGGGAGGAGTGATTTAGCTCTAGGGGTTGAATCCGTAGAAGAAAATGTTCCCAATTCCTGTGCACAGACAGTCCTCTACAGAAACCTCAGCGAAGTGTCTGATGTCTCATGGTCAGGAGCTCCCAGGGTGCTTATCTTTTTCTCCAGTCAGTCCACCCCGAGGTAAAGGCTCAGGCAAACACATGTGCTCCACATTCATCCCTCTAACACCTTTAACATATGGTTTGTGCATGTCCTGAGTGGTGCACTGATTTGAAAGAAAGGAGCAAAATTCATGCTGGAGTTCAAGGCTTTTCCCCCACTGCTGGTACTCATCTTTTCATTTCAGCTTTCCTCTTTGATCTCCCTGCACAGCATCGTGCCTCTGCCATGGGCTGGCACATCAGCTCTGGGACACGGGTGGTGGTGGTGGCAGTGCTCACCCCTGCACTCCGCACATGTGCCCGGGCACACCCCCGCTCCTCGCACGAATCCTGCTGCATCCGAGAGAATAAACAGAGCCCAGATGCTTTACCCTCACTGCCTTGGGTCAAAGCCTGCCCAAAGTCCGATGCTCAGGGGAGGCAGGCGTGCTCGTCAGGGATTGAGGATCCCCAGGGCTCAGGTCAAAGAAAGCTGTTTTCAGCCAAACCTTGCACACATCTGCTTCTTGAGAGGTTGAGGCCAGCCAGGCAGAGAGCAGAGCCGTTTGTTTCTAACCCCACACCCAAAGTATCTACTAATCTTCTCCCCATCACTGCAAAAAGCACTGCCAGAACACCACCAGAGAGGCAAGAAAGTTTAAACGGGTTGAAGTAGGAGGCAAAAGGTACGTTTTGGGCAGGCAGGGTCTTGCCCCAGCAGCTTCCCCAGAGGAGGTAATCTCATCACAGAGTCACAGGAAGAGCTACGGGACCCTGTCAGCACCGCACAGCCTGAACGAGGAAGCTCAGGATCCCACAGGGGATCATCAGCTACCGTGATACATTCACACACCTTCCTTCCCATCTTTGCAGGGGCAAAGCAAACTCATCTGCCTGGAGATAAAACAAAAGCTAATTTAAAAGTCAAGGATAGCCTGGATCTCCATCTGACCCTGCCAAAGCTGGGCTGTGTGAGCACGGGCTTTCAGCGCTGTACTCCAGCCTCAGCTGGAGTTAACACATCAGTCGTGGGTGATTACTGTGCAGCTCAGTTAGCGATCGTTAAAGGCTTTAGAGAAACAGGAGAGATGAACCTCTCATGCCTGATAGGTGACTTCAAACTATCCCCAAATTAGCAATTAGCAGTGCTGCCCAGTGCTGAAGGTAGATGAAAGAGCAGAGGTCCTGGTCCCTCAGGGCTTTTAAGCACGTCAGTGATTTAAGAATGTAAACCTGAGTCTCCAGTACCTTTTACCAATGCCCTTAAAATTAAAACATTGCATGCTGTCAAGTCTGTCCAAGATGAGCTTTCTGGCGATTCTTGCTTCACTAATGCTAGGACGAAACCCACGCGCCTCTCTGGTTTTGGTGAAGCCACCACTCACCAGTCAATAGTCAGGTCTCCTGGCCAGTCTGTGGGAACCCCCTAGGCAAGGATGCACTGTGCATCTGGCACAGGATGTTCAGACCCTTTTTTTCATGTATGTCTCTGACTTTGGACACCAGGTTGGTCTTGAAAACACCGACAATGCTTCAGTGAGGCTTGGGGTAATTAAAAAAGCAACATGGTCCTCTGCAGTTAGCCAGGGCTTTGCATAACCCTGGATTGATGCAGAGGAAATAAAGCTTGGTGAGACATCCCCTGTGAAGCGTTTGGCATAGGAAAAGGCAGAATGTGGGTGACTACACAGCCTGCAACAGTCAGCACCCACTAGAGGTCAAGCCTTTCCTTGGTGACTTGGTGACAGGATTTCAACCATACGCTCCTGTAAATATCAGCGGGCCACTAAATGCAGCTTAATTCTCACCCAGATTGAATAAACTGCCCCAGCAACTCCCAGCCAGTGGCCAAGAAGTTACATAAAGAGTCACAAGGAGGTAGAACAACTTCTCTCATACAATTTGGGGGGGTAAAAGTAAGACTTGATAGCTTTTACTACACCCCACATGGAAGAACAGTGTTGCTCTGCATCTGGAAAGGAATGAGTTTCAGCAGGAACCCCTCACATGGATGAGTCCAGAGAGCAGCTCCCCTTTATCCAGCCTCAACTACTCCCCCAAGGGCCTGATACTGATTTTCAGCAGCTCTTTCCACCTTCTGATGCCCTCTGAAGACCTTGCCTCCTTCTTCAGGTTTCCCCTTGCAGATACAGACCTTCTCTAGCCAAGGACACAGTATAAGAATTTATATGGACAGTTGTCAAAGGGAGAGCTTCTCCTGCACTTTAATATAAGCATTCCCACCGTCTCCTAGGCTAAATACTGAGTCTTGAACCAAACCCCACCTGCCCTTCCAGGCATCATTTGCAATCTGACAACTTTAAAACATAAGCGATAGTTGAATCTGAGGAAGGGTGGGGAGGGGGATGACTAGAAGATCTCCAGAAGTCCCTTCCAACCCCAATCATCCTGTGATAAGAGGGGGAAAAAAAAAAAAATCCCAGAAAGCCAACTGCACTACTCTGTCGAGTTTCAGATCTGCCAAGTGTTCCCTGCCACTTCTAATCACAAGTCAAAGTAATCCTTTAAGACGTTTTGCTGGAGGGAGCATTAAACTGTGCAGGATCATGTGGAGTTCCCCAAGGAGAGTCACAAAGTGATACTAGGAAAAAAATGCAGGCAAGAGGCACACCACTGACACGGCTCCAGCGTTCTGCTATTAAAATGCTAGAGAAACCTGAGGTTAGACAGACACGGACACAGGATTCTTGTAATAGCAACCAGTAAGTGCATATCACTTCTGAATTGCTGCTTTATGAGTGGCACTGACCCAAACATAAGGTTTAAGCCCAAGAAACAATTTACAATTTACTTTTGGAGTAACAGCTGAGATGCTTAAGGGAAGCTTGGCCTAAGGTGACAAGAAGATAGAGTTCCAGTGTCTGCAACTACAGCGTCTGAACTCTGCTTAGGATCCTCATGTGCCTTTACCCTTTGAAACTGGTATAAAATGGTCCGCTCTTAGTTCACCTCTTTTGTGCCCATAAAGTAACAGGAATGATGACATTTGACACAGAAACTCTGCACCAGAAGGTAGGCATTGCAGCAGTAAAGTAAAAGCCTGGATGCTTCAGCTCAGGGACTTCAGCGTTTCAAAGTAGCAGCAATGATATAATTGGATTCACTAAGAAAAATTCTACCTTAATTTTTTTATTTCACCTTTCATCCAAAACAATTTTGCCCCCAGCTGAAACCTTCTCCCAGGTTCATTGACCAAGATAAAAACCTGAGTCCAAGGGTGGATAGAATCCAAAAAACAATGGTTCCCCTCCATTTGCCTGCTCTGCACAGGGACCCCCTGCTCAAAGGGTTTCCTCCACCTACTGCTCATTTCTATTCTGCACCCCACATTGGAGGCACCTTTTTCACTTCCTTCTTACCCACTCCTAGTTGATAAAATGAGTAGCGTACACTTGCCAAGAAGCAGCCCAGTCCAAGGCAGCAGAGAAACCCTCCATGCTGCCCACTCAGGGGCAGGAGTAAGGAGTTTGCCATTCCCATCACTGTGTCTCAGCAACTTCGCACTGAGAGGAGGAGGGAGGGACTGTCTCACCAATGGCCCACCAAAACCAAGAGAAGTGAATGAAGTGATTAGCAAACCTCAGTTCATAGACAGATGTACCACATTTCGTGCCTCAGTCAGGGAAGAGATTGTCTAGATAAGGGCAAGATAATCAAGACTTGCTGGCAGACTGCAATTCCCTCTTTGGAGGGAACAATATCCAACCCACAGGGCCACTTCCTCCTTCCCTACCTCACAGCCCTTTGATACTACTAATTCCTATCTGCACATAAAAAGACCCTGTTTTCATCAGGACATGGGCTAATTAACTGATTCTGACACAGTAATTAGCTGGTAAAAGTAGGTCTACATTTTCTTACTTAACATAAATGTCGTAGTTTGTGTGCCAGGGAAGATTCTGAGTGTGGCTGGGCAGCCTCACTGCACTGCACTTCCCCACGATGCCAAAGAGTGGCTGTGCATCAAGTGACAGGGTGCTCTGCAGCAGCAGATACAAGGGGATACAGTAGAACCAGGGAAAAGTCCACATCAGCCTTAGAATTCACTCCGTCAGTGAATCTCTAATATCCTGTGGAGCCAAGTCATACTTTAACCCATCAGACTGCTTTGTATGAAAGCTCTGGCACATCCATATCTGTGCCAGATGATGCTTAGCCAGTTTTAAAATAGCTCTGTGATTCTAGGAGCCTGTTTTGACCATAGGCATGTCACAGCTGGTGGTGCCAAATAGTCTGCAGACAAGGAATAACAGCTCTCTTGAGCCCCACTGGACCAGGGAACAGGATGCACATCCCCAGGAGTGCTGGCAAAGCAGCATTTCACGTGCCATTTTGAATCACAGATATCAGCTTACTCTGCAAATGTGACTGAGTTTTAAATCTCACGTGATATTTCTCCTCACCTTCCCCCCACTCCCCACCCTCAGGGCCATATTGCCCTCCTCTCTTATTTCCAGCTTGGAGACTTCTAATGAAGTTTTAGTACCTCTCTTGACTCTCTGGTGAGCAGCAGGTAAATAATATTGAGGAACAAACAGTACCTTCTGCCCAGAGCAGATGCCCTATGTGACTAAGACAGAGAGCATGTTCTATTTTTAAAAAATTTATTTAATACTTATTACTAAATTTTGTCAGGATAAGGAATACTAACTATCTTGGAGCAAGCCAAAGGCTGCTATCCCTCTCTAACACCCATCAGTCCACACAATCTGAACTAGGTCCAGCCATGGTTGTTTTAAGTTCAGCAGGTCAGGGCTGTCTCTGCACCCCTGTGCTGGGTGTCTGACATGTGAACCAGTCTAGGTACATCTGTCTCTTCCCTCCTCCCACACCTCTCGCTAGAGGTGCTGAATCCCAGTGCCACCCAAATTCATGGCAATTTACAGCCAATAGTGTCTGGGACAAAGGTTGGCCATGCTCTGGATCAGCTCCTGGACTTTGGTCTGAAATGAGAGTCTGGGCAGGGTACTGAAACCATCCATGTTTTACAGAGGAACACATAAAGTCTGCTGAGAGAAACCCTGTTGTTATAAGCCACTATGAAGACGCCACCATCCCATACCAGATGGCAGCATCGCATGCTGAAGCATTTTTTAAAGTGCTTTATGCGCCAGGAAGCAGTCACATCAGGTTAGCAGTTCACAAGTACACTGAAGTTCAGAAATTCATTTGCTGCTTCTTTAATACTTCCCAAATGGCACTTGGGAGCCCTGCTGCCCCTCCATTGCTATATCGCTATTTCCCTGCCCCCAGTAAATGGAAGATGCATTTTATGTGGTTTTTCCCCCAGTGTGAATTCCTAGAAACACATGATTGTTCAGACAGACTCTTCAGGGTTACTCCCTGGCACAGCTCTCAGCCTTGCCTGGTTTTGTACATCTTTAAAGAAAACACTTTGGCTAGATCCAAGGTCTGTGCAGAACCCACAGAAATGTGGCCCTTGCTAGTGGGCTGCAGACAACATTAGTAATGCAAACTCTGCAACACAAAACATAGCCCAGTCAAATACTGAGCTGGCCTTACCAGCTGAGGTTGTCCCACGGCTGTTCTCCATTAAGCCTGAAGTGTTCGGTACCAGGTGTGTTAGACATTCACCTCACAACCCCCTCCAGCACCCTCAGTTTCAGGGGGCATGAAGGATGCTCAACAGCTTAGTGAAAGGGTCAGTTACTTTAAACGATGCCCTGATCCCTAGATGCTGATGATTTTAAAATTCATTTTTCAGTCCATTTAATAATGTGTAAGGTGTTACAAGTGAGCCACAACCTCCTTGTTGCAGGTGGATATGTAAGTAGCCACACTCCTCACCAGCCTCTTTAGAGAAAATTACTCTTCAATGAGCTCATGAAAGTGTTCCCTCTGTCCCAGCAGAGACATTAGCAAGTTAAAAAAAATTTCTCAAATAAATTGTTACTGCCAGAGATATCTGAGCAATTACCAAGGCCAAGAGGGAGAGCTGGGATTCAAACAGTGAAATGCCAGTGAGCAGCCTGAGCTGAGCCATCCCCTGTGGGGGCTGGGACCCCGAAACCTCAGTGTTAAGACAGAGAATGAGGAATGTTAGAAGTCAAACAGATGAAGCTGGGGTGGGTTGAATCCAAAGGTGAGCAATGTAAAGTGTCATCAGTGATTTTAAGATTGCTTGCATCTGCATGACCAACACCACAGTAAGAAAATAAGAACACATAAGTAAATTCCTGGACCATATTTAAATAAATCCCTGATTATGCTGTGCCTTAAAGCAAGTTCAAAGGGTGGTAAAGTTTTCCTGCCTCCTAAATGTACAATTGAAGCTACACTCCCAAAAAGACAAATTATTATTGTCAACCAGAAGCCAGACTGTGTGAGGGCAGCAGCACCTTACTAGAAAGGTCCTCCTGGGGTTAAGAAAAAAAGCCACAAGACATGTACTAGCCATCATGAAGCACTACCTGATAATTCTCTATTTCTCTAGCCCAAAATAGCCAGGTCCCATGGGCTACAAATTCATGGATTAGTATAATCCATACAAATGTAATTACAGATCTCTATGGCTCTTAGCAGGCTCTGCATACTGGCCGTGTGCAGAACTATGAGTACTTCTCTAATCTCATTTTCTGATTTTCTTTTCTCCCCAAAAGCACATCACCACATCTTCCTTTTTCCAGACTGAAGTTTGATGCTTTTGATCGCTCAGGATTGAAGACTATGTTGCCTGCCACAGAAGCTTATTTCTCTTATCTCTTCCTCCACATCCCATTCAGTCTGTATGGGCACAAGAAAACATCCAGGACAGACATCAGGCAATGAGATCTGTGACATCAGTCAGATTTTAACTGCAGGTCTGTCCCAGAGTCAGCACAGATACTGTGCTGGTCTCAGGCTGAGTGCCATGTGTGGACACACCTGGCAAGGCGTGGACATTGGGACTGCTACTGTAACACAGGTGTTTGTGGCTGGCCTGTGCCAGAACTCTCTGCCCTGCCCTCCCATCTCAAATGCCTTGTGCGAGGGCTGGCCCAAGGCACTGCAAACACCAGAGCACAAGCACAGAGGAATGAGCATCACCCTCCTCTTCTACAGCCACCGAGCAAAGGGGCTGCTTTTCAAGAAGGAAGGGATCTCCCTGAAAGGCACCGTGATCTGAGACACATTCCAGTGGCCAGTCCAAGACCTGTTCTATGCCTGCCTCCGGCCTTACATGCATCTAGTTTAGGTAGCTAAAACTTAGACACGGTTTTAGGTAGGGTTTTTGGGTGCCACCAGCATCTTCCTTGTTGGACCTGTGACCTGCCCCTAGAACACTCATGGGACTCCACTATCCTTGTATTTTTTCCACAAAATCTGCTTCCAGTTCCTCCACTTGAGGCCCGGCCTTATATTTGGATATTCCCAGTGCTGGAGAGAAAGATCACAGTGCTCTGTGATGCAACTGTGGGAGGAAGAGCACTGATCAAACTGGCAGCTCACCCTAGCTCTGGTGCCTAGTTACTCTGGGAACATAGAGGGGGAAGGCAAGCTCCAAGGCCAATTCAGCACCTCTCTTACCCAGCAGCTCTGCAGGAAGCCTATGGAGGCCACACAGGTAACAAGCTACGGAGTGCTGGTTCAGCCCAGGGGCTGCTTCAGGAACAGGCAATTAAAAAGCAGCCGTCAGGGCAGCCTGTCTCCCGTATCACTGTCCCAGACGTCCTGTGGGGGCGTAAATGCTGGCAAAGGCCCTTTCTGACAGTCCCAGGTCTCAGCACTGCACAGTGGATGGGGAGCTAGAGCAGCTCCCTCTCGCAGAGGCAGCGCTCTCCACCCCCACTCTGGGGACACCTGTGAGGGGCAGAGGCAGAGCTCGATTTCTCTGACCTATTACGTTAATGGCCCCTGTGATGGAGACAGACAAGAACTATGCCAGTTAATAGCAGTTGTAATGAGGGAGAGAAACAATCCTTTTTCCAGTTGAGGTCGATAACAAGGCTCCCAGGGGTACCTATGGGAAGCAGATTAGGACTGTTACAGGAAATTAAGAGGCACGCAGAAGAGTGTAGAAGGAACCCCGGAGAGGAGTTTCAAAATTCTTGTAGCCTGATGAGAAATGATTCATTTATTTTCCCAGGTGTCCTTTAGGAGAAGAGGCACAGTTGCCCATGAGGAAGAAATGCCATGCATTCACTGGTGATAGGTAAACTCCTCAGCTGTAAAGCTCTTCCCATACTCCAACAGATGTAAATGCAGGTATCATTCCCACCTTCCCCTCCAGGTAATAGAGGCCTCACTTCCAGTGCACTTCACCTGAAAAATAACTAGGGAGCCGGTAACAACTGTCCTTATAATCTACCAGGGTATCAGATGCAGTGTGTTCCTTTAGCACAGATGCACAGCTCAGATGTCGGGGAGCTGTGCTGGCATCTGAACCAGAGCAGCAGCAGTTTCTCAGATGCCAATAGCCCTAAAACCTTAGCTCAGAAGAGGGCTCAAGGCATGCTGGACAAGAACAAAACTTTTTCTGAACAGATGACATTTTCTGCAGGCAGAAAGGTCTTAACTTCAACAACCACAACATGGTTGTCCTGTGCAGGGCCAAGAGTTGGATTTGTGGGTCCCTTCCAATTCAGGACATTTCATGATTCTATGATATGCTCCCAGCTGGTGAGATTTTATCCCTTCTCAGTCTCTACTAGCACCTCCAGTCTGGAGTCAGAGCTTCACCTCTCACATGATGAATCATCTCTCCCAGCAAGCCTCAGCAGTCATTAAAGCAAAATCAGTACCAGAATGACTTGTCCTCTGTATTCAGCCCAGTCAGCAGCAGAGACAGCATTCCCTGCTCGGGGCCAGTCCTCTCCCAGCCCATGTGCTCAGGGCCTGCTCACCCTCCCCTCACACACAGGTGGCCTCTGCCATGGCAATTAGTATCAGTTCTCATTTTTCTTCCTGATGAGAACACACGCGTTTGGGACAGAGACCAAACAGCCTGCCCGACTTCACTGAGCAGCAGGGTCCCAGACAGCTGATGCTGCATTATCAGCAAGGACCACATCTGAGTACTGGCTCATCAGTCATGTGTCCTCTGGCCGTTCAGAGCAAACCAAACGGAAAATGCTCATGGTCTCTGATGAGCTGCTCCTTTCCAAGTTCAAGGCTCACCTCCATTTGCTGTCTTCCAACACCTGAAAAGTATTTGCTTTGTCCAGGTAGCTAGGTTAGGACCACCATATAGCTCAGTTTAGGACAAAAGAGTGTAGTTTCCCATGGTAATGAGCTTAACATTTCTGCCTGTGAAGCAGGCAGCACTGACAGACCCAGAATACCAGAGTGCACACTGATACTCTGGGCTGCTATCACCTCCCAAATAGTGTAAGGACAATAACAGAAGCCCACAGATCAGAACTTACTCAGATAATAGTATTTCAAGTGAAAAAGAGGGACTGTCCTTGTCCTCCATGGCAGCTCCTTATTGTCTGCACCCCTGGCTGCCAAATGTAACAGCATAACCAGGGCACTGGAGTAAAGACCTTGCTTATCTCTTATTTGTGGGACTCCACAGATAGAATAGAAAAAGCACTGTGCCCCTCCCAAACAGCAGTAAAAACCTGTGATTAGACTTCTCTGAAGAGCTGCATCTCACTAGCATTTGAGATTCTATCCCAATAGGAATACAATAGCTGTGTTTCTCCTATATTTTCTCCTTCTGTTTGTCTTACAGGAGCCAAAGAGGCTCTACTGGCTTTCCAAGGAGAGGAGTGCTCAGGCTTCTCACTGGTTTCTAAGGAAGCTGCAGGTGCTATGACCCATGAAGGTGGGGAGCCTTCAGGTCAGGTGCTTACATACATACTTTGAGCCAAGTTTGTTCCATTCAGCAACAGCTTGGATTGAGGCTCAGCAGGTCGGCTGTGAAGGGTTGCACAAAATGACTGCAAAGCAGAAAAAGTCTTGGCAGGCCCAGGAAGAGCAATCCCCTGGAAGGCCTGGGAACAAGCAGAGTCAAAAGGAGTGCAAGGTCCTACTTTTGACCATCCAGTGTTACACTGGAAACATCTTCATTTTTAAGAACTATTTCATAGAAGCTACTCAATGAATCAGTGATGGCAAAATCCTGCAACTGCCTTCAACCTTTTAATCTGACTTTGAGTCCTTTCAGTTTGATTTCCCAGGTATTGTTGCACTTCCTTGAGGCACCTGGAGAAGAATTTCAATTACAGGCTTTTGTTCCATCTCAAAAGTTGGCTCAAGAGTCATCTCTTATATTTTCTCTTTTATTGCAGTTATGGTGAAAAGGGATCTTTCAGAGCTCTTTTTGAAATGCTGACATAAAAGCCCATCTAAGGTTAGCAAAGTACATGCTTGCTATACAGCTTTAAGGACTCCACCAAGCTTCTCCCTTATTTAGCTGCTATATTCAGTTCTCAAATACAGCACAGTCTGTCCTACTCTTACTGACATCAGGGGCAGATAGAGAAGGGAGAGCAGAAAGGATGCAGGGGATACCCAATTCTTTACCATACAGAACAGTAGAAGGGTTCAAGTGAGAGCTCTCATCTGTCACATCCACTGAAAATGCAGCTGGTGAGGGGGGAATAAAATGAGCATCTGTACCACACAGGTCAGAGGCAATATGGCCCTCTTGGCCATCCTTCATTGGCTCACTTGCAGAGCATCTGCAACAAATTAATTTCCCTTGGTGCATTGCAGCCCTCTTGCTGCACGCAGACCGTGTGCTCAGCATCTGCTGCCTTTCCTCACAAGTCCATGGTGTACTTTCAGCCAGTCGTCACAGCACCTATGACTGCAGGCTTTCAAAGTCTTTCACAACTGTGTACAAGATGGATCTTCAATCCCAAAGTTGACACAAGACCTCTACATTAAATTCCATACACTGTCCAGATGAGAAATTGAACTTGGCTCTTCCTACAAGGAAAGCTAGGTACAGAACTTCAAAGGACCCATGGCCCTTCAAAAGCCACGGCTTTACATCTTCCTAAGGAGATTGGGTGGTTAAGTCCCTACTTTGGAATGCTGTTGTTTTGAACTTTCATACTTTTCTCTACCACTTCAAACCCAAGGTAGCATGTAAACAATTTCATTTTACTACACGTTTTTACAGCCACAGAGCAGCAGCTACAAGTTATGAAGGAACAATGGTTTTGAAATTGTTCACCAGAAACCCATCAAAAGTAGCGTTGTGTGAAGATTTTTTCTCTTAAGAGTTCATCGCTTAAAGCATCTATTTCAGAAAGGGCGTCAACCTTTGAAGATTCTTTCATATGCAAGGTGCAAAGCTCGGAAGAACGTGATGTAAACAGGAAGAGGACGCAAGATCTATAAACACGGGTTTGCCAGACATTGACGTGAGCTACAGCAAGTCAACAACTTTTCATCCCTTAAATTCCTACTTCTCAAAGCTTCCTGCTGCAGACAGGCCCTTCCTCCTCTGTTAGCACCTCCTGTTCGGTTTCCTTTGCCACCAGCTCAGAGGATCACTCAAGCATGCCCTGAAAACATACTTTGGCTGGGAATTAACTCATCCAGCATTGTGTGCCAGAGAGATGAGATTTCCCTTTCCAGGATGGGGGACACTGTTTTGCACATCAATGCACCATCACCACTGGGAGGTGGCTGCAGAGCCTTGAAGGCAGGAAAGTAACTAGTGAAGGGCAGGGGGAAAGGAGCAAAAAACTCAGACTGGAGTGCTCACTTGCCAAAAGGCTGTGGTGGCATGCAGCAGCCCTCTGGAGACTGGGGCTATGAGGCCAAACCCACGGGCAGGAAGAGCCACCTCCAAAACCTGCCCTCACACAAACCAGCTGGTGCTCTGGGGAATTACGCTAGCTCACCTTGATAACCCACCTGCCAGGATCCCTTTGCTGAGATCCCATTCTCAGCTGGGTTTGGGCCCAGAGCTCAGCATGCCTGGCTGCTGAGGCAGGACACGCCCTTCCCTCTGCTTTTGTCCAAGGTTCTGTTTTCACCAATAGGAATTGCTGCTCTGGAGCACCACAATTTGCTCAAGGCTGTGGTTACAGGACCCCAGTAGAGCTTATGTTTTTTTCATTTACTTAAGCCTGAAATAAATGAACAATCCTGGGCAGGAAATCCCAAACATTAAGCAAAGGGTCTGGGATAGCTCTCATGGGTTTTCCTCTATTATATACAGAGAATTCCTCCATTATATAGAGAGAATTATACTGCCCCTTTAGCATGTGAAGAATTTCAGATCCCACAGTTAAAAACCTCTGCTCTCTAAATGCTTCCTCCACACACTTGCTTTTCCTGGCTGTTTCCCCAACACAACCTTGTATAACTTGGAGTTTCATTCTCACCCAGTACTTCACAGCAGAAAAAGGTAGAAAACTCTGAAAGATAAGGAGGGAAGAGGCTTCATTCTCCTTTGACAGAACTAGCAGGCCAAGAGGTGACCCTGTGCATATGTTTGTGCTCTTATGACTGCAGAGCAGCTCATCGTGAGCAAGAATAAATATTCAACAACCAAAAATCATGACTAAAATGTACATCACCAGTAGTACTCCCATTTGCAAGGTGTGTGCATCTGACAATTTGTACAGAGGCAGCAGACAGCATTTCAAATTTCACTGTTAATACAGATGTGAACTGGCCTAGCTTTAATGACTTTAATCTGTCATGTAATGCTTCAGCTTGACTCAGTAAAGGCTACAACTTCTCTTTTTACTGACAAATGCTGTGTTCTGTACCCATCTCTGCTATGCACTAGGAATTGCTATGTTGGGGGGAAGCTAGCAAGGCTAAACTCCAAGTGAGGGGAAAAATCAAACCCAGAAACAAACCCACCACTTCCTTGGAGTAATACTGTAAGCAACAGGGCTTTCTATGAAGTGGGATCCCCAGCAGCTAAGCACTGAGGCACAGGATTTGTTTGCAGGGTTACTGAATGCCGGTGCCTGCTGGAACCAATCTGTATGCACAGACTTCTCCAGGACTGTGCCCTTCCTGACTGGAACAATTCAGCAGGAGCCAGAGCGCACCCTGCCCCAGCCTGTGCTGCAGCAGCTGCCCCCAGGAAGTCCAGGAGCAGCAAGCAGCACAGCAGCATGTTGAGAAGCTACAGAGGAGGCTGGGACAGCAGCAGGCACATGTTCCAAATGCCAAGTCATCCCTGCTGCTCCCTGTTACTCACTGCCCTTCCATAAAGCTTTCTGCCCTGCTGGTACTTGCTGCTCTCACCCAGCAGAGAGAGCAAAATTCTTATGTTTGAGGGAGCTGATGGCTTTCCCCTTCCCTACCGACAAGAGCACCTGGGCGTGAGCTCCTACAAATTGCTTTGATGAACTTGGATGGGGGAATTGGTGGTGATGGAATAAGAGGCATCAGCCAAAACAAAGTTCAGCTCGGATTGAGGCTGAGCTGCCTTTCAAGCCTGACTAACCACAAATATGAACGACAAAGCCTTCCCTTCCTGTGCACCTTCTGCCTCCCCTTGGATCGTGCAAGAGCAGAGGGTGGATGTAAATGTGAGGCCATCTTTGACTAATTCTGTGCTTGAACAAGAGCCAGAAAATACTGGAAACAGATGTTTTTAGGGGGATATCTTTTTTCCTGGAAGTTTCCCATCTTCCCAGAGACACTCCTTACCTGAAATACTGTCAGAACTTGCAGAGTATTGCCATTAGAGCTGTGCAGGAAATATTTTTCCTATCCTATTAAAAGAAACCTTCCTTTTGTACCCTTAGTGAGGAAATCATGCTTTGTTAGTCTTCTTACACAAGGAAAGGAAAGCAAAACAAAGTAACAAAAGGCCCATCAATTAAGAAACCACCTGTGTTTTTCACCACAGCTAGTAGACAAGCAATTACACAGAATATGCAGAGTTGGAAGGGACCCACAAAGATCTCCGAGTTCAACTCCTGGCCCTGCACAGGACCATCCCAAGCATCACACCTTCCTTGGAGATCAGGTTCAAATTCTTGATCTCCCCAAATAATTTAGTCTTGTTTTTTGTCTTTAATAGTCTTGTGGGTCTCCAGGCTGCTGATACCTCACTAATGATATTTTCAGGAATTTTGGAAGACACTAAATTCTTTGCAGGATGGCAAACATGCCTGGAGCCTGACCTCTGCTATGGAGCTGGGATAGGGAAGTTCACAGAGTACTTCTTGCAAGTAAATCAGAGCCATGGAAACTGCCAAAACAAAAGTCAAAGAGCTTTCAATGGCATTGACAGAGAACTCCAGATTGTTATCCAGGACACCATTTACAAGCAAAGTGTGAGAGATCACCAGACATATGCAAAATACCTTGCAGCTTCTGAGGAAATAACTTATCAAAGCCAGGTAAGAAAAGTGTCCCAGCCTGTTATTCCCACTGTATTTCAGTCCAAATGTATTCATCTTGTTTATGAAACTTGAGAGGGAGTTTCACACCATACAAATTCAGGGATTCTTCCGGCTCATGGCTGGCCTCCTAAGCTGGGATAGGCGAACTCTGCAGGCAGGACAAAACCAGTTTGGCAGCTTTGCATAGGGAAATGGTCGTACCGATAGGCAGGAGCTTTTGAACCAGCAAAGGCAGACACCCAAGTTGTACAGCTACTATTACAGCCAAGGTGCTTTGGAAGGACTTCCAAAATTGCTGACCTAGAAGATCTCTGGAAACTATTTGTCATACTGCTTTGTAGTTGTACAGGAAGTCTGATAAGGCAGAACTTTACTTCCCTGTGTGCTCTCTCCATCCTCCTTCTTTACTCACCTGAGGGGAGTGTCAGGAATATCCTGGTGCAAGCAATTCTGTTCATGGTCCCATACAGCACTCCAGTAATCGCCACTTTTGCCTTAGACCTTTGTCTTTTTTCTAGGGAATAGCACTGAAGACAACAGTGCATATTTCGAAGCGTGCGATGCTCCAGCACAAACAGGTTAACAACTTTGGGCAGAGAAAGAAATACCTTAGTGTTATGGATAGCCAGATCCTAAGAACAGATTTAATTCCTTAGCTCATGAATGGGAAAGAAAAAATAAATCTATTTTCAGTGTCTTTAACCAGGCTGTGAGCATAAAGGCCTTTCACACTGAAGTTGTCATACAGGCAGTTATAAATGGCAACAGATTTGTCCTAAGGATCAGAAACAATAGATTCATTTTGCCTGATCTAGATTGAATCAGATTAGTTCCAACGTACCACAGCAAGATCTCAAACTACAGGCTATACTTTCCATCACAAAACTGAAATAAATTTGCACATGCTGACACAGAAAGGTTCTTTTATCCAACTTCCATAGATGCAACTAAGAAACTACTAAAAATTAAAACAAGTGTTAGTTCATCCATGTCTGTTAATGAATGGATAAACCAAGTTGTCTCAGATATCTTTTATCTCTACCTTAAAACAATAAAAAAGTGACACTGTATGACTTTTGAGGGGGCATATCTAGCCACAGACCGTATTTTTGACTGGCAATGCTAATGTGACTTTAGACAAGTTAAAGGCAGTTCTGCATAAAACTAGAACAACTCTTGACAGAGCCTGCAAAATCCTAATTAGCATATGCCCAGCAGAGAAAAAACATTTTCAAATGGGCAAGTTGAGGTTTGTTTTTTCTGCCATCTTGAAAGAAGTTGAAAAAACAAATTGTATTTTTGCTATTTATTCATAGGGCCATTTACTAGAGTTCTTTAAAATGTGAGTGCCCACAATACCATGACTGAGCCTTGACCTCTTTCACTCTGCCAGTTCATGCTACATGGAAAGTCTCTGTGCCCAAAAGAAAGAGAGCGAGAGATTAAAAAAAAAAAAGGATTTAACAAAGGGAGGGAGGAAATAAAAAGTCACAGATCCATGGCCTTATAGTGGAAGTTTCCAGAAGTTCCAAAACCTGACAAATTCAATTACATTAATATCACAGACACTCAGCCTGCCTGAAAAACTAGTGTTTTAAACAGAATACCTAGACAATAACCTGGTATTTAAAACCAAATTCAGGTACCCCTCTGATCAACCTTCTGGGTCACCATTTGCACGGCTGGGGTAGTTCGAAGCCAGAAATTTTGCTGTGCAGCCCGTTGAGAATCAGGATCAGCAGATGTTCACCTGTTGCCCATTATCACTTCTAGAAGCCAGGAGAGCCATCATGCCTCCCTGCCCACCCCAACCTGACACACCTGGAGTACGCATTTCCCTCACAAGCCAACCAGTAACAACAACCTCTTGAGGGGTTTTTATTTTTAAGACAGACCAATCTTTTTTTCTCCTTAGCCCCTCTCTGGTAAGGAGGGGTAGGCTAATTCTTTTGTTCAAGGCTTGTAGAGCATGGTGTGGTAAAAGGCTGCAGCAGATGGTGAAGATGTGTTATGGGAACAACAGCAAAGACAGTGGGATGAACCCAAGATCAACACAGAGGAGACATCAATAGCAGCAATACTGAATTTGGCATCATATGTCATTGTTAGAAGACAAGACATGGTCATCTTGAGGGACTGTTTAAATCCCACTGCATCCTTCCAACTATCACCCAGAGTTTTGGAGATGGAGCAATTCCATTCCTGTCCTTTAACATGGCTAGTTTGGCATTGAGTAGGGCAAGGTACTTTACTGCCCATGTAGCTCTTTATACAGTGAAATGAGCAGTCTCACACAGAACTAAGAACCAAAGCAATAAGTGTTCTTAAAGCTAGAAAAAAAAATGGCATGAAGCAAAATTGTCTCGATAACGACTACAGGGTGAAAATCAGGGGCAGAGCAGGAGCGAGGAGTTACCCTGGCCATCAGGCTCTGCTAATCCCTCTGGATGGTGGTTACCCCCACTTGCAGAAAGAGCGAACAAAAGCAGTTTTCCTTGGAATGCCAATCAGGTTCTTTACCAGATACTCTTAAATCTAACTTTATACCCTGATTGCTGCAATTCTGCCACATTAAAGCGATTCTGTGAAGGAACACTGATTTATTCACAATGCTGCTATTCAGCAGCCAGAGCATCAGAGCAATACAGTTATGTTTTGATTTCAATTCAATTGCCAACAGAGTAGAGGCCACAGCACAAAGCTGAGATATGCACAGCACAGCTGGGATAGTGGTCACACCCCAGCAGCTCTATGCCTCCCCTTCCCCAGTTTACAGTCGTTTTGGAAATACCCCTCTGCCTCATGGCCCTGGGCCAGTACACAGGGGCTGACACGATTTACACAGGCAGACTCCCAGGCATGAGGGGGAATTTTCACTTTCTTAGAAAGAGATTGAGACCCCTCTTCACCCACAGAGACAAAGCTGGTTTCTGGAAGCAGCACCAGCTGGAGAGGCTTGTAGGAGCTAGGGTTTGAGGAAAGGGAAATACTATGTCCCAAGAGGACACAGCCTCTTCACATGAAAGAGATCTATAAAAGCTGAGATTAAAAAACTGTTCAAAAGGAGCAATTCTCTTTTCAGAGGGGAAATGAGAAGTGACCTCAGGCCAAAGCAAGAACATCTCTTCCAACATACTTATTTCAGCATAGCTAGGACCAGTCCCTCCAAGCAAAAGGGACGGGTGCCCAGACCTCAATAGTCAAGAGAAGTCTGACCAGAAAAAGACTACTCTCAAGTTTAACTCTGCTGCGAACTTAAATATCAGAGCACCAGAGCTTCAACACACAAAAATACAACTGCCTCATCTTTTCAAAGGACTTTACCAATCCGGCAGCTAAAGGAATGCTCAGATACAATTAGAAAGGACACAATCACTTTCAGCAGCTGGCTTTTACCATGCTCTGTTCTGCTAATTGTAGCCAAGCTGCTGCACAAGGGTTTAGCAGGTAGAAACAAGCACTCACCAGTAATTTTTTGCAGAGATCTATGAAGCTCAATCCAGAAAACTGCATTTGCACCTCTCAGCATCTACAGCAGACACCCAAAGTCAATCAGAATCCACCTCACTTCCCAGCAAGACTGACCTCATCCCTTAGCTCCATGCAGAAGCACCTTATCACTAGAGAGAGCTGATGAGCACTCACCACATTTGCAAGTCATAGGATTAATTACAGCTTTGACTACCACACTGGTAGATAAAATAACCTCCTTCAGGTGGCCTGAATGAGCAGAAGTATCCCATCCCCACACACAGCGACAACAATAGCAGCCCAGGTTAATAGCTTACTCTACCACACTACTAAAAATCTTGGGGCTTGTCTTAATCCCACTTTTTTTCAATGTCTCTGCATGACAAAGAATTCAATTTTGCATGTTCTAGACACTGCCTTTTACCGAGAGTCAAAGGAGCTCAGTGTTTTGGGAGGTGTGTATTTTACCTGGAGGGATAAGCTGCTGTTAAGCAGAGCTTGCTGATAGGACAAAGCTGTGGCACGGAGGAGCTCACCAGTGCTCCTTGGGGAAGTGGCTGTATTTCTTTAGTCTCCCTGGGAGCTGTCTTGGCTCCGATGGGCTGCCCCAGATCTGCTTCTGAAGTGCTGGGAGGATGCCAGCATGGGCTCCAGAGAGCACTTCCCCCCCTCCTCCTTTTCTTCCCTGTGCCCAGGAAAGGCCTTTTTACTCTAATGCCAAAGACTCCAGCTCTAGCTAATATGATACTACAGGTTTTGTCACCCTCAATTCAAAAATAGTGATGCTGCTGAAATAAAAGCATCCTGCCCCACTCCTCCTAATTCTTGGAGACAGAAATGAAGACACAACATTATGTATTTTCTGTTCTTGGGTCCCTGGGAATTCCTAGGAGCTCAGCACCCTGCTCTTGCGGGCCATTGCCAGCCAGTTCCCTGCTGGTTCACAGCTCTTGAGCAGTTGACAATTGTTTTATTTTACATTTATTTTACATTGTCTCATGCTCCATGTAACAAAATGCAGTGATTTTCAATGGGGTAAAGGGTGTTTTCTCAGAGCAGGATTTTATAAACCAGTTGATTGTTTGAAACAGATTCAACTACGAAGCCACAGAAATTCCCCTTACTAAATTTTTTGAGTTCTGAATCACCATCTGGAGGAGCTGCCTGGCTGCGGGGGAGGCCAAGGGATCAAATTCAGATTGGAGGCCTCACTCAGGAAGACTAAAGTTAGGTGAGAGGAATCCCAACCAAGATGCTGCAACAGCTGCTGAGGGTATTTCTGGAGCAGCCACCAAATGAAATATAACACGAGTTTTTTGACAGGGTACACTGCTGCTTTTAGAAATTAAGCTTTACAGCCCTGTTCCTGTTTTGGAATTCTTTAAACTGTGGGAGATTGTAGGATGTACTTTGGTTCATCACCTCCAAGAAGAAACAGGTGCCTAAATCCCAGTGATTTCAGTAGGAGCTGAGATCTTCCAAATCTAGGGCTTTGGAACCCATGTAGTTTGCCTCTCCAGTGACCAGTTTGTCTGTATACATAACTAATAAGAACAAATTGGTAGACTCCATGATTTTTTTCAAGCAGGATTAACTGAAATTTGGGGGGGGGGGGGAAAGTCCTCTCCTGTGAGGCGTGGATTTGCCAGTGGATGGAAGGAGATGTTGCTCCCTGCATGGTCACCCCTGGCTGAGGAGACCAGTGCAGGCAGTGCTAGACAGCAGTGGCTGGGTGCTGGGCAGCCTCTTCTGCTGCCTGACCTGACTGTGACCTGCTCTGCTGGGTCCCTTTGGTCGGCTGACGCTGCCAAACTTCATGTAAACTTTGCAGATTTCTTTTTCTTTTATACCCTTTTCTATCCATCCACACTTACCACTATTGCTGGGTGGTAGCCGTATGTAAATTAAGAGGTTATGCTATCTGTGAGCTCTGAAATTACCTACTGTTAGCAGTCATCCTACACATCCTGTTACTGCATCCGTGTCTGAGTTGTTTATATGCCGATTTTTTTTTCCTGTTTCATTCCCCTCTGGGAATACAGCCAAACAGGGCAAAAGTAGATCAATGACCAGATAGCTTTCTGCAAACGATGTCTGCATGCAGTGAAAACGGGTTGTGCACAGCCCCCCAAAATTAGATTGTCTGTTGGCAATGCTGCTTTCAATTTTGGGATGTGCCTGGGCTTTCCTGTCTACTTTTGCTTGATCTGAACACTCTAAAGCCATCCTGGGAAGAACTGTGGTTTCCTAGACAGCATTTATTGTAAGCATCAATGAAAATTTACTTCTACACTTGATACCCACTGGGGTAAGGGGAAGGGGTTTTTAAAATTATTTAGAAGTTAGGAAGAAGAAAAAAGATAATTTAAACTATCACTGAAAGATTCTTAACCTTTGTTAGGCAGATTTTTTCATTGAATTTTCTTGTTTTAAGTCACAAAGAAAAAAAAACACCAACAAAAAACCAACAAAAATTAAACCTACATACAACCCAGAAAAAAAGATTAGGCACGTTACACTCATGACAGTAGGTTAAGAGAGATCCTGGACTGGTCATTTAGCTTGCAAAATCAGACCATGTGGAGCTGTGAATGAAAAATCTCAAAAATTGTAATTCTCAGAAATGTTAACTTGATTTATTACTGGCATTCAACCAGTGAAGAGGGGTAGGAAACAGTCAAACAGCAGACTGTCAAGTATTCACCAGATATTTGGGCAAACCAGTTGTCTATCATGCATGGCACCGCACAATTTCTGGCTGCAGCTCCGCACAGATGGCTGCGGCGTTCTGCTTGTAACATAGCGTAACATAACACAGCACAGCACAACACAACGTAACGTAACGTAGCATCCCGATGTAATTTTGCATTGCAACAAACCAAGCATGGCGTGGCGGTGGCCTCCATTTCCCAGCACTTCCTACCAGGAGGTGATGTGGGCACAGAATGGCAGGAGTTCAGAGTCAGCTCCAAATGCGAAGGGTAAAACAAGAGCTGCAGAAAGAGACGTGTTGTAGACCATGACAAGTTGCACTCAGAAAGGAGCCCAGCTGGAGTTCAAATAAGACATGACTGCAGATTTGAAAAGACCTTTTTGCTGGAAAACAGCTTGATCTTGCCTGAAAACACATACCAGACTGCAGAAATTTCTATAAGCAAAAGGAGGAATCTGGCTGTGAGTAAAGTGATTAAACAACAGCTTTAACATTCGGTGACAAATGTTTCAGCTGCAACTGAAGTCATTTGAGGGGCCCAATACTCCTTGTTTAACAGAGTGCCACGGAGACAAGAAATGCCTTTAGAAAAGCAATGGAAAGCCACTGTGTGTAAAAGCAAACCCAGGCTCATTCTGATGCTCTTGCTCATTCTCAGCCGCTGCCTTTGCTTCTGAGGGAAGGTCCTATTTTAAACTCCTTGAAGTGGTGTGGCAGCTAAGCAGCTTGCTACTTGCCAGAGCACGCGGGAGTCTGTGGTATGGAAAAATGGGTGGAGGCCCAGCTGACCCCTCTCAAGCCACAAGACCTGTTGTCTTCGGGCCCATCTTGTAAATTTTTGAGGATTCTGTGAATTCAGTGAAAATTTTATGGCCTTCAGGCACTGGAGCGGGGAATGGCAGTAGGAGCAGGAAGGTAGACAGTGGAATAAGAAGGAACAAGATTATTTTTTTCCCACTAAAGGATTGGCTGACTTTGGCTAAACTCAGACACGCACATGCACTTGCTCTTGTCACTGGCAGAAGACAAAATACAGGAAAAGTTATCTCAAAAGTAGGTTAGCTTTTTGTTGTGGTTTAACTCCAGCCAGCCACCAAGCCCCACGCAGCTGCTCGCTCACTCCTCCACCAGTGAGATAAGGGAGAGAACAGAAAGGGTAAAAGTTAAAAAACTCATGGGCTGAGATAAAAACAGCTTAATAGGAAAAGCAAAAGCCATGCACACAAGAAAAGCAAAACAAGGAATTAAATCACTGCTTCCCATAAGCAGGCAGGTGCTCAGCCATCTCCAGGAGAGCTGGGGCCCATCACATGTAATGGTTATTTGAGGAAACAAACACCATTAATCCAAATGTTACCCCCGTTCTCATTCTTTCCCCACTTTATATACTGAGCATGATGTCATATGGTCTGGACCATCCCTTTGGTCAGTTGGGGTTACCTGTCCCAGCCGTGCCTCCTCCCAACCTCCCATGCATCCCCAACTTCCTCCCCAGCATGGCAGTATGGAAAGCAGAAAAGGCCTTGGCTCTGTGTAAGCCCAGCTCAGCAATAACAAACACATCTCTGTATTATCAACCCTGTGTTCAGCACAAATCCAAAACACAGCCCCATACCAGCCACTGGGAAGAAAATTAACTCTACCCCAGCTGAATCCAGCACATTTGTGTAAGTAGATAAATTAAGTGCATTGAATTAGACTTGATTTTAAAGTGAATACTAGATAGACATAATATTATAGTTTGGGATACTGAAAAACCAGTCAAACCTTCTAAGACAGGAATTCCTCAAAAAATGTCTTGCCCTTCTTGGGCACAAACATTGAGAAAATGAATTCTCCCAATGCATCTCTCCAGTTAAGGGCAGCATTTGGTGGCTGAGAATCTGTCCGAGCCTTTCTGAATACTAGGAGCACTTCAACTAACCAGCTAAACCATCTCCCTCTTGGCATCACAACTCAGGAAGGCTCAGTTGACATAAGAACGTGTAGAGCTCAAGGTTGGCAGATGTGATTTAGGACACAACTTATATTGTTCTGGGGAATTAGAAAAACTTGTTCCCTACCCACCATCCTCAAAGGCCAGTGAAGGACCTGTGAGTTGCTGTGGTGTGAGGAAGTGTTGCTGACATTGGCTTCTCAGGACAGAGGAGAGCAGTCTTCTCTGTGGGGGTTGGTATCCTGGAACTGGCAGAAGGGAGAGGAGATTTCTGATCGTCCCTTACAAGCCCCAGCTACTGGGGCAGGCAGGGCACTGCTCAGCCTTCAGTGCAGCCTGCAAAGTAGTCCATCTGTCCACTTGGGATTCAGTCACAACTGCACATTTTGAAGCACTGAAGAATGCATGCTTAGAGTAAACCTGTCGCTGTTGTACGGGGGACGGCAAGAAACAACATAAGCTCGATCCAGGAAGAAATGGAATTATTTATTAATTTACAGACTGGTTTATGTATCTTAGTTCGCTTGAATGGCGTAAGGTTACTGGTCCCTGACCATCCACCTCCCAGAGTGATTGGCCAAACTCCACAACACCCATTTTAAAACACTTCTTCAGTCAGTCTCACAACAATACTGCATAACAATCTTGCACCTGCAAGATAAGAGATTGGTTTACAAAAACCTCTAGCTGTTTTTCGGCCAGCATCCATGTGAAAGCAAGGACTTTCACACGGATGCCAGAAAATCTCCCCGCGACCAAGCCTTCAGCATCCACATAAACCTGCTTTGAAACCCCCACCCTCAAGGCTCCCTGGGCAGAGGTATCCCTTTGGTTTTCAGCAGAGCGAAGCTGACGGTGGTGGTGTGGTGGTGGTGAGATGGAAGGCTGGGCTTGTGTTGCCCACCACGTCCAAGATAGACCACATCTGGAAGGAGGTATCTGTGAGGCTGCTTCTTCCCTGGGGCTCTGACAGAAGAGAAGAGAAGCACCAAGGACTGGCCATGGCTGAAAGCCCCTTTTATAAACCATGCTGAATGCTCTTATTTGCTCTTTGTAATGATGCCACTTGTTCAGACGTGCTTACAATGGGAGCTCCCTGGTCCATGCTCCTCCCCATGGACCTCTCGATGGCATTTGGCCCTGTGGGTATCCAGCCAGGGCTGGGGCCACAGGCACTGGAGCAATAAGGACTGTAGCACCTGTACAACTTACCAGCGTGACAAGCAGCTGCCTGTTTACAATATATTCCTTTGTATCTGGATGGTGTTGAATCAGCTCCTCGATAAGCTCAGTGACAGGGATATCCCCGTTTACAGTCGTTTAATTGTTTTGCATGGCTTAGAAGAGCAACTGCAACAAGCACAAACAAGCAAACCATGACAGGGAATGCTTCCCACCGGCTCCAGGCAGCCTCTACGATCTTTCTGCAGCATGTGTTTGATTTTTGGGGTGGGAAATGAAGCAACTAGGTCAGGATACTCTTTTAATAGGCAGGCTATTGCAGAAAAGCCTTGTAATATGCTGCTAGTGACATGCTAGGCAGAAATGACAGCAAGCTCATGGAAATATATGGAAATTTGACATCCCGCCTCTCTGTCCCCCTCCCCACCCTCTGGTATGTATGACTTTGCATCTGCTTTCGAGAGTCCCTGCTGTGAAGGGGCTGTCCATCCATCTGGCAAGGTTACAAACACATTTCAGTGCTGTCTACAACATGCCTGATGTAACCTCCTTTCTATAGCCTCTGCTCTCCTCCTTGCAATCTTTGTTTGATGTGGAGGAATGAAGCCTTGCAAAGCAAACCCAATGAACCGTGAAGAATCACAGGGCCCAAACTGCTGGCTCCCAAGAGGGAGAGGGGGATGGGGGGAAAGCACAAAAGGAAGAAAGGGGAAAGGAGGTGGAAGAAAAAGCTAAAAACCACAAAGAAGATCTTACAAAGGCAGGGTGGGGGAGAGAGGATAAGGAGAATGCCAGCAGAGATGGGCTGTGCCCTCTCCACGGGGGTTTAACACTCAGTTATTACTGGCTTTGCAGCTGTATTACATCTGTCAAAATCTCAGATTCTGCCTGTCAAGGTATTTACATTATGCTCACTCATGACAGCAGCAAGCCTGTCACCAGCTTGCCTTCTCCTCTCCAAGGCTGTTAAGGAGAGAGAAAGCCTTTGTTTATTTGTCACTTGTGAGTTCTTTTCTGCTGCGAATCTTGCCCCAGCCAGGTCACAGATGGTCACTACAGAAGCAAAGCACAGCAGCATTGCAGGTGTTGGTGGTTCTTGTGGCTATTGGGGAAAGATGTTGAAGTTCCTGTGTTAATCAAGAATTGCATTTACATATTTATCTATGAGCTAAAGTGTTAATTTAGTTGCTCAGTAATTGATTTTGATTTCTTTATGGCACCGAGGCAACCTATTCTGTACACATTAATCAGAAGTTCTATGGCCCGTGACTTTAGGACATTTTATTAGAAGTTAGCTGAGAAAAAAAATGGAAACATTCAAATCTCTCTCTGATATGACTCTGTGGAATAGCTATTTACAAGTTCAGAGCCAGCACACTGAATACAGGTATGAGAGTGAGAAGCATTTAAGATTGAAACAGACTCTTGGCTTTGTTTTTCTAAGAAGGAAATTTAAATTTTGCTGATAATTTATGGAGGAAGCCTAGGTCTTTCTGGCTTGATGTCTTTGAATGACAGCATAAACAGGAGAATTTTTCCTGAAGAATCTGCAGAGGGAAAATTTACCCTCAGGACACACAGAGCTTTTCTGGCAGTTTATTGAAAGACGGTGGGAGACTGGGACACTGATGATGGCCTGATCTCCAGAAGGCCAACTTCTGCTCCTGGATGTACCCTGCAGGTACTGCTCATATGCAAGTGCCAGTCTGGGCAGTCATACATACCTTAACGGGGGAAACAAATGTGTTAGTAACTAATACAGGAACATCTTCCCACTTGTCCATCTAATTTTTTTTCAAGACAGGTCACATTCTGACTCAGCCTCACTAAAAATATCCCCCTCAGAAAGAAAACAATCTCCTGTGCCCCAGCTTTGGAGACGGTAAAACTTCCTGACATGAGACCTCACACGGGCCACCAGCAGATTTCCACGGACTTTTGAAAAACTAAATCAATTTCTTTGATTTCCACTGTTTGTACTTTGCACATACTAATAGAGGAGCACATACAAAGGCAGGGGAAAGCTGTACGGCTGCTGCTTTTGCTTTTATTCAGAGCTTCAAGGACAATTTGAAAGGAATGCATGGGCTGCAAAATTCCCAGCCAGATCTGCAACCTTTAGAAAGTTGAGAGTTCAGCTGGAGATTCAGTGGAATCATCTTCTTTGGTAACAGCTCAGAATATGGCCCCAGGCTTCTGTGTTTCAAAGGGGACTAATAAGGAAAACATTTCCCCTGGAAAATGAGAAATATAACCCTTTTAAAAAGGGAAATAAGGAAGAACCAGGGAACTACACACAGGTCAGTCTCACCTCCGTGCGGGGCAAGATCATGGAGCAAATAGGATAGAGTGCTCCCTCAGCAGTTTGCTGATGACAACCGGCTGTGTGGTGGGGTCAACGTGGTGGAGGGAGGGGATCCATCCAGAGGGACCATGACAGGCTTGAGATGTGGGCCTGTGAAAACCTCATGAAAGTTCAACAAGGCCAAGTACAAGGTTCTGTGCCTGGAGCAGGGCGATCCCAAGTACAAATGAAGGCTGGAAGGAAAATGCATTGAGAGCAGCCCTGACAAGAAGAACTTGGGTGTGTTGATAGATGAGAAGCTCAACATAACCCAACAAAACCACACTTGCGGCCTGGAAGGCTGCATCAAAAGCAGCGTGACCAGCAGATGGAGGGAGGTGATTCTCCCTCTCTTCTCTGCTCTTGTGGGACACCACGTGGAGTACTTGTGTCCAGCTCTGATATCGCCAAAAAGAAGGACGTTGACCTGTTGGAGTGACTCCAGAGGAGGGCCAGGAAGAGGATCAGAGGGCTGGAGCACCTCTCCAGTTGGGGGTTTGGGGTTGTTCAACCTGAAGAAGAGAAACATCTGGGGTGACCTTATATTGTGGCCTCACAGTACCTGAAATGGGCTTACAAGAAGGATGGAGAGGGACTTTTTACAAGGGCATGTAGTGACAGGACAAGAGGAATGGCTTTAAACTGAAAGAGAGTAGGTTTAGATTGTATATTAGGAAGAAAGCCTTTTCTGTGAGGCTGATGAGGACCAGGAACAGGCTGCCCAGAAAGAGCTGTGGATGCCCCATCCCTGGAAATGTTCAAGGCCAGGCTGGACAGGTCTCTGAGCAACCTGGTCTAGTGGAAGGTGTCACTGCCTATGGCAGAGGGGTTGGAACTAGATACCTTTAAGTCCTTTCCAATCCAGACCATTCTATTATTCCTCATCAAATTTGCATTTTTTTCCCTTTCTTTGCAACTGGAATCAGAGCTGAGTTTTGCTTACTCTCTGCTGAAGGGCATAGGTTACTGCAAAATCAAAATCTGTTTACATAACCATAGGGGAAGATCATGTATCTGCTTGCAGCCTTTCGTATCTATTAAACTTAATTCAGTTTGCCAGGGAATAAGTAAGAGATGGGATCACTCATGTGCTGTATCACTCCATTTAAAGGCCTTTTAACAACTTGCTATTGTTTGAAAAAAATTGCACGCCATCTCTATTAGTCACACTCTTCCTCCTAGGGACATAACCTTAATTAGTGTTACTAGGTTTGTGTGCCTGATGTGTTTGGTCCCGCCTATTTCACTTGTGAACTGGTTATTTTCAATCACTGCCTTAAAAAAGACCCTTCATTTACAATTGTGTTGCCTCTTCACTAAATGCCATGATATTAATTTTTTTTCCAAGGTTGGAAGGATGAGCAGGGTGTTTTGACAGCTTTGTTCTACATGGTAGCATCCCTGGTTTTCCCTGTTATTCACAAACTCTGGGTATAAAGGGTTGTGTGGTTTCACCCTAGCTGGCAACTAAGTACCATGCAGCTGTCTACTCACCTCCCCATCCCCAGCCTGGTGGGATGGGGAGAAGAATCAGAAAGAAAAGTATAAATGAGATAAGAACAGTTTAATAATTGAAATCAAATGAAATCAAATGAAATAAAATTAGATTAATAATGATAATAGTAATAATAACAATAATTTAAAGGCAGGCAACAGAAAGAGAGTTAAAAAACCCAAGAGAGGCAAGTGATGCACAATACAATTGCTCAGTACCCACAGACTGATGGGTCCAAGCAGTGATGGGCCCCTCCTGGCCAACTTCTGCAGAGTTTATTTACTGGGCATGATTTTCTGTGGTATGGAGTATCCCTTTGGCCAGTTTGGGTCAGCTGTCCTGGCTGTGCTTCCTTCTGGCTTCTTGTGCCCCTGCTGGCTGGGACAGCACGGGAAACTGAGAAGTCCTTAACTCGGGGTAAGCACTACTGAGCTACAGCTAAATCATCCCTGTGTTATTAACATTATTCTCATACTGAATACAAAATACAGCACTGTACCAGCTACTGGGAAGAAAATTATCTCAGCTGAACCCAGCACAATGGTTCAAAAAGAAAAAGTGATGCTGGATTGTTCTCCTTTTATGTCTGGCTGAAATGGAAGCCCTTAGAACGGGAGGAAAGGCACATGGAGGCAAATGCCCAACTGCAACGCTACAGGTTCCAGAGAGGCAATTAGAAATAACTGCACTCACCCACAAATCTGGGGGCTTCTTATACATGCCATGGTCCTCCTTGGCTCCTGGGCAGCTACTTGATAGGGGGGTGGCACCCCTGCTTCAGGATGTACAGCGGCAGACTGTTTTTCTCTTCCTGTCCACATACCAGGTTAAGATGACTGCCTTCTTTACCTCACTGCTGGGCTTTGTTTTGTTTACCTTCTGATTGTAATGTCATCACTTTAGTATGTGGCCTGAGCACACAGGGAAATTTTTCTTCAACCTGACTTTTTTTATGGTGGGTTTTCAGTTTTTGTTGCCTATAATAAATAAGTTGAAAGATAGTCATAGTGCTGCTACATTGACTGGTCTTCTCTTTCCCTTTTTCTGCACTTAGTAGGAACCATAGATACAGATGCCACGAAGACAAGTTAGCTGGCCATCCCATGCTGTGCAGAGACAAAATGTCTGAAGAAGATCTCAAATTCTTTGACCTAACCACTTTCTTTTTTCCTGAAATTATCCTGATTTACAGTGGTACCTTAGTTGCATAGCAGAGGTTTACCAGCTACCAGTCCCTTTCTTTCTGCTGTGAGACAGCCGCAACTTTCTGAAGAAATTTCATCTCTAATACCAGATACCAAAGGTCACAGGAGAAAAGGATCTGGAGAGAAATGTCTGCTTTTCTGTAAGACAAGGCTTCAGATTGGTTTTTGCTTTGTCCCCGAAGATGTCAGCTATACACTCCCATTTTCCATCAGCACTCTTTTCACCTTAAAGCCTGTTGCAGTGTCATTAATAAGAAGAATTTCTTTAGGAGATTAGATAATTTAACATGGAATTCAGCAATACTGGTACTTTTAATCTCATTCCATCCCAAAGGTGATAAGTGACTAATTGAGTTCAATTCAGGCATTGTTTGTCTGAACTCTTTGTATTTTCAAGAGTCCTGCAGAGTGAGTCTGAATATATTCTGCTTTTGTCCTAGACAGGCAAAAATATCTCGGGTGCCAGTCATTACAGGGAAAAGCAGCACTGAAAAGTGTTATTAAGGTTATCAAATGATATGCTCAGAACTTAGGTAATTGGGAATGCACCACGTCTGAGATCATCTTGACTACATCTCTTTTCTTATCTCAGAGCCTATTGCAGTGGCTGTACATGGTGGATTGTGCTCCCTTGATGGGCAGATATTCAATAGTTTCTGTTTCCAGTGCAGCCTTCCGCAAATGAAATCTACTTTTCTGCTCACAATACAAAACCTTCTCAGAGAGATGTGTGTTTCTGGTCTGACTGGCTGCCAGATAAGTGCTACAGTCTTTGAACCCTTCTTGAATGTTGGTCCAACAATCCCAAGCTGCTTTTCCCATTACAGCCTTCCTGGTGAGCCCCGTAACACCCCTCTTCCTTCGCTCCGTGGCCGAGACAATGCAGCATCCTCTCACACTGCTTCCAGCCAGCCTTGTGGTGTGTCCCACGGGCCACTGGCCTCCCTGCAGGGTCATTCACACCTGTATTCGTGCGTGACTCTGCACCACAGTCGTGCTACGAGGGGTGGAAGCTGTCTGATCCTGTTTCACAGCTGAGGCATAGAAAGGATAAGGTCAAAAGGTAGCACTGATTGCAGCACCTCGTAGAAGTGAAGAGGGTGGGATGATTTGGGCATATCTGACAATTTACAGCATGAAACACACCCACTAACACTGTCCATTGTCAGCATCTGCAGCTGGGAGAGCTACAGCATCTCAAGTCAGGCAGCAAAATTAGGAAAAGAAATACAGGATCAGTGATCACTAATACTAGGTTTGGTTTAAGTAGCACATCAAACATGACACAAGATCTCTTCCATGATTGTAAGGACAGAATTGGATCTTTTAGAAAAATGGTCACTTGCTTTAACCTTGTTATAAGATTTCAATTTCCTGTTCAACATGTAGTTCATTCTGCAACTGCTGATTTCTGCAGCAGATGAGGCTTCTTTCTCTTCCCCAGTCTTCCCACCTCTACCATATCCACTTTCCCTTCCCTCCCATCCCATCCCAATTCCTGCTCCCTGGGTTTCTCCCTATGCAGGTGCCTTTGCCCAGGCCCCTCCCTTTCTACGGTCCCGGTGTCCCCTCTCCCTAGGTCCTGACAGATCTCAGTCCTTTCCAGTGCCCCCACCTCATCTGTGGGGCCATTCCTCTCCTTCCCAGCTGTGCTCCAGTTCTCCTGGCCAGCCCCCTCTCTGCTTGGTACTAGCCTTCCCTTCCTCCTCCTCCTCCTCCTCCCCATCCCAGATTGCCCGCTCCATCTCCCTTCTCCTCACAGCAGGTGGGATCCTGCAGGGAGATGGTGGCAGCAGGCATCACACCAGCCACTTCCCATGACAAAGGCAGTGTGGGATGAGCCTGTTTGTGGCACACTGGGCTGGGATGACACCCTCTGCTTAGCACAGACCAATGGCTTCGTCATCTGAAAGACTGCAGCGGGCCCAGGGCAGACAGAGGCTGCTCCTCACTGCCATTAACACCTTAAGAGTCAAATTAAACACCTTAATAGTCAAATTAAACTAGATAACTAACTAAAATGGTTACACACAGATAAAAGCTGTTTCCTGCTCTACACTGTGAGAATTCAAAGGCTACTTCAATAATAGTAAACACTGTCAGAAATTTTACGAAACAGTAATAATGTGCTGCAAACTGAGAACCTATCAGAAATGCAAGGGAAGGTGCAAATACATAAAATAAAAATGTTCATTTTTAAGATATGTCAATGTGTTGCTTTTTTTCTTTTAGTTGTTCTCCTAGTCAGAGATATTTTATCATTGACAGAACAACAGTAGAATGCAGAAAAACTATGTAAGGTGATAAAACCATCAATACACAGGACTCAGTATTTTCAAATACTTGAAAAACCTACTCAAAATTATGACCCAGATATGAGAATAAAGACCATTTTTATCCTCACCAGATTGTCATCACCTATTCTTTTAATATCCCTGCATTTTTTATTGTGAATTTTTCTCTTCTGATGAGGGAATTATCTCTAAAAAAAGGTCATTAATCAAATGATGGGGAATTGTAAGGTGTTAACCCACTTCAGCTGTTTACTGTATTAACAATAATCAGTGCCCAAAGTCTTAAAAAGGCCTGTTGAAGCACTTTGAATACGTAAAGCATGCACTGAGTTACTGCACCAGGCTAGACCAGAACCTAAATCTGCTCTCTGAAAGAAGCTGTGTCTGTCCTGGGAGGCCAGGACATGACCTGAGATGAGGATGGATACTTTGATTCTCAAGTACCCCTCCAGTGATTACACCTGATCAGGGATAGAGCAAAGCTCCAGAAATCTTGGTATTCCTTTTTCAACACAGAACCTGGCCAGTTTCAGTGACGGCACCACCACTGCCTCTGCAACCCTGAAGTCATACCTCTTGCTCACAGCAGCACAAGTGTGAGCAACACCTTGCCCTCATCTGTTTGGACCATAACATCAAAGACAGCTGGGTCTTATTGGCAAAGATTAGAGCTGCAGTGATACAGCCTTTGGTCCTTCACAAGTGCATGCAGGATAGTGAAAACAAGGCAGTTAATGGTACAGAGTTAACAAGCAGAAGCTCAAGTGCTTCTGGTCCTATTCAGCTCCTACGCAGATGCCCTCCTCTGGGAATAAAGTCATTCTCTAAATAGGATGTGCGCTGAAAACAGAACACACATCTGGAGGAGTCTACTCACCTGAGGATTTAACATACTCTACAGCCCATATTTAAGTGTGTTAACATCACAGCTTGAGTAGAATCGCCTTGCCGTAATTGACTGTATCCCACGTATACATGTTCGGGGTACGCTCTGTGTGCGTGTCTGTGTGCTCTGTCCCTTCCTCCACTTCTGTTTCTTTGGAAGGAAAGTCTTCGGAGTCAGCGTCAGAACCCTCTTTCAGCATGTGCATCTACACTGCCTACCAGTGACTCTACGCAGCCCCATGACACTACAGAAGTACAGCAAGTACGTGTGCTGATCCTGTTTCCCATCGGTAATTTTAGGAAACAGCTCAGAAAGTGCCTCATGTGGTATCCAGCACACATTTTGCACATAGCACGCCCAAGGCCGAGTTTGGTCCGTGAGATAGCACGAGTGCTGCAGAATGGCAGGCAGATCACAGGCACTCATCCAGGCCAGCTCCAAAGCCAGAAGCCCTACTGTCATTATGCTATCACCATTGCTGTAGCTGACGACTTCTGCTGACAGGCAAGACTAATTACCCCATGTAATTACCCTGTTATCTTCCACCTGTACATCCTTAGGGAGTCAAACTAACATTTGTTATCACTAATAACCTGCAGCCTGCGGCACAAGGTGGCCCAAGATCCGTCAATGGTAGCCTGGGATTGCTGGCACCATGCTCTTGTGTGAAATAGAGGTAACACCAAGATCCCCCTGAGCATTCATTAATGGTCAGCAGCAATGCTTTCCCTTCAGCAGAGCCTACATGCCACCTTTTGTAGTATTCCCAGTGACATAATTTCAACCTGCTGGACAAAACCAAGTTTCCTATTCCTCTTTTTTTGTTCTGGCAGTCCCCTTAGCCATGATCAGATTTATTTTTTTTCTCCCTGATGATCTATTGATCTAACGTACTGCAGTTTCATTGATATTCCCATGTTAATCCAACTCTTGTCTGGCATCACAGAAACTTCTGCTTGTTCATGCAGTGTAAATTAGCTTCAGCTCAATTAACCTCTTGACATATGTTGTTTTTTCCAATTTCTCTCCAGACTTGCTAGTTTTCCTTCAGAGCACCAGTGCTCAGCTCCTTTGGTGAACACTTCTCCGCATTCCAATACTGCGCTGTTTCAGCAGCGGTTGTTGTGACCCAAGGGCACAAAGTCATGTCACAGCACAGCTTTCTGAGGAAGGCAGCAGCGTACCTGGAGCATGAAAGCCCCTGAACTCTTGGTCCAGAAACTGTGCACTATCTCAGTGAAAAAGGGAATTAGAGAATGGAAGAGCACAAGAGCTAGGGGCCCTGAAAGGAAGCTTGGGAACTTGCATTTCCATTTAATGCCTCTACCTATATAAGAATTTGCCCCAGTAGTGTCAGGGTTAGGTGTGTACAAGATGCAGTACTCTGAAGCAGTTTACCCTGTTCATCTTCATTAGCTCCTTTCCTTTAAATTCCCCCTAATTCAACACGGGGAGCTCCACTCATTACGGTCAAGAAGGCCATTACTGCATGTGAAGAATACACAGATTTCTAATGGTGTGCTCCGGCTTAATTGAATTCAGTGAATGACAATACCATGACATTGCTAAGATTAATGACTCAATAATTTTTGAGACAAGGCAAAACGTGAAGCAAATTGATTGCATTAATGTTTTTCCCTTGGAAAGGGTGCTGCATACCAGCTCAGCACTGTCCTAGAGAGGACGCTTTGCTGATGCAGAGCGAAGCCCAGCTACCCCCTCTCCATTCAGCTCTTGCACTCTGACATCACTTTGAAGTAACTTTTAATGTAATTCCCTAGTTGCAGAGATGCAGACTGACAATAATTGAGCTGAGATCTTGACAGACCAAATGATTAATGCAGAGTGCTTTTTGGAGTGGATATTTCAGTTATTATTAGATTATTCAAGAGAAAGAGAGAAGGTGTCAGAGCACAGAATGGAGGAGTGCAGTGCCTACACATCTCACTCTTTCAAAAGTATGAATAGATTTTAATTTCTTGTTAGTAACTCTTATTCACATACTAATCAGTTCTTGCATTAATGCAATGTCAGATGCAACATCTTGTTCAAAAATCCATTTGCAGACAGTGAGATGGCTGCTTGTTTCCTGCATGTGGCGTGAGTTGAGATGGCTTTTCACGTAGTATCTATGATAGCATCTATCAAAGGCATCTGTGAAAAATGTAGAGAGTGGTGTTTGGTATTGCTCAACATGATCTGCATTTTTTTTTATAAGATAGTCACCAAAAAAAACCAGTTATAAGTCTAATGAGAAGAATTACAAAGGCACAGTGGTTTGTTTGTCTGCATAGGACAGTGACAAAGACAAGTATTCCAGAGCTAGGATTAAGATGTAGATCAAAAATGTTAATGATCTAGAGAAAAAGAGAGAAGACGGGGTAAGGTAACTCATTTTAAATGATGCCATGTGGAGTCCAGAAACTAATCACAGATGTTTAGAAGACAGTTTTCTTAAGTAAGCTGTGTGAAAACTGGGGGTATCCGAGCTTAGGATGGGATAGCAAACAGTTTTAGCTTTTGCCCTTTACCCTTCCCTCCCTTGGGTGAAAGGGGAGTGACAGGAAAGACTGATGGTGACAGACCTCTCTGACAAAGAAACTCCACTTTATGTCAGTAAAAGGAGATTCTGGCACCTAACATAAGAAAAAATAAATATGAAAAATGGCTGAGATCCACAAAGGATTTTTAGCAGTAAATATTATTTAAACAGCAGGATTCTTATTACTTTATCTGTTTGTGTCCTATTGCATTGTTGCAAATACTTTTCCCTTAAATTTCATCTAATAGTTGAATTTACCCAGAATCAAGTGACTTATGTCATAGGTTCCTCAGCCAAAGTTTTGTGACCTAAGGAGCAAGGGGTCTGGTATGGGTATTCTGCTTCCCAACACAGTCTTTTCTGGAAGACAAGGCAGATCAGGATCACAGAAGCTGTGCTGACCTCCTCCAGGAGTTGCTTTCTTGGGGTTTACCAGGAAAGAAAGACCTTGTGGGAGACAGGCACAAAAGAAAACCCACAGGTATGTCTGAAGGAGAGCACACCTGAACCCTGCGAGTTCCAGAGAAGGTGATAACAATGCCGTAACACCTGTCATTTTCCCATTCATTCTCTGGGCTTCTCTGATTTTAATCTTAGAGCAGATCCACCTGCTGTCCAGTGGTGCAGAACAGGCACTACTGAACCAGAGCCTGAGAAGATAAGGACTGGTGGCCACAACAGAGCTCCCAGGTCCTCTGGCAAGATTGGAAAGTCCATGGCTCCTGTAAGAACTACAGAAGAGTGGATACCCCTGAGGAATGGGATCCTTAGAGAATACCTACCTCCTTCTGACTGGCAGCTGTCTTAGGCGAAAGGGCTCTAGATGTAGGCATCTGGGTGATGCTTCAGGAGGAATAATAATAAGAAAAGAGATCTGAATTCAGGTCTACTGCAATGTGATAGGCCTTTGAAATTTAATGCAAACCAGTTGTTCACTCAACTTCTATTTGGGGCACCTGCATCCAAGGATTTAATCCTTCTTTGCTGTCTGACTGAAGGAAATTTCATCACTATATTGAGACATTTATACGAATTTCAGTTATGGCATCTCCCACAGCATACCTTGTTTTGCAACAGTCAATACTGAAAAAAAAAGCATTGTCAGTCTGAAAACAGATCATTTTCTACCTCAATGGCTAAATGTGATCTCCTTGTTTTAGTGCTGTATCATTTACCTGGCTGTCCAAGTAAGAGCCACTTCACCCAGACCAAAGTGCAAAAAAGGTGACACGAGCAAGGAAAACTGCTTCTTTCAATAATGTTGCAACAGTACAGGGAGTTTATGACCCTGAAAAGATGAAAGTTCACAGTCACAGAACGCTTAATTGTTACAAGTTTTGAAGGAAAAAGGGCAAGGACAAGGTTTCCCTGAGAAATAAATAAACTCAGAAGGTTCAAATATGTTTCAGTATGAGCTGATGATCAGCTCCTACTCCTACTCCTCAGTGTCTGAGGACATTGCAGAGACAGAACCTGTGAATTCAAGGATTTCTGCAGCAATGCTCTCACACACCCAGAGTAAGGCTCATTGCACACTTACAGTCACATTTCCATGAACGCCTACTCCTTCCTTTGGGGTGTTGTCAGCTGTTCAGTCCCAATTTCAGGCATGACAGCCTGTTTCTGAGTAGTGTCAGAGGCTCACAAGTCTGCATGAAGTTTACAAGAACTGAAGTTAAAAGACTGTCCCTGCAAATCAGAGGATGAGTGCCACATTCCAGACAGACAAAACCATTTTGAAAAGGATGACTTTTGGGGAGATCATGTCATGTACAGACTGCCATGAATTTATCAATGTTTGACCAGGAATTCCAGCCATCTGAAGGGACTATTAGCAAAGGATTACGCTAAAGATCTGCCATGCTCTTAACCAGAGGAAAAAGCACTTAGCTATAGCCCACAGTCAGCAGAAATGGCTCTGGAAATGTTCACCAGTCAGCCAAGGCAGTTTTAAGGCATGAGGGAAGCAGGGAACACAGGGAGGGAGCAGAGTCAACACTGGCCAAAGGTTTCTCAGGCAAGTGGGGATCTACAAAAAGAGTCTTATTACTCTTTCTGCCTCTGGAGAAATAGGCAGGATGAGGGCAATGACTGCCCTTGTTAAAAGTCCTGCCCCAACAACAGTCACTGCCTCATATACTCTTACCTTCTCTACCTGCAGGAGTACCAGCAGCAGCCTGGTTTCTCGGGGTGGTGGCACAGGTAGGGCAGGCAGAAGGGAAACCAGGAAAGACCTGAACTAGTGGGGTATGAATCACTTAGAGATGCTGTTTCCTCCTGGCTCCATCACAGCTGGTTCTATGACTTTCCTACTCCATCCTCTTCCTTCTTTCCCGTCTGTTGTAGTTAAAAACGTTGGTAAGTGCTTGGCTGCCAAAGATGACCATCACTAACGCATTCCTCATTAAAGTGGCACCAGTGGGCAGCAATTCAGGGACTCCACATATGATATATAGGACTCTGGGCTTTATTGTGAGACCAAAGGCAGGGACTTCATCAGGGTTTTTTTTCCCCTCATTAATCAGCAGAAGAAAAAAGTCCTTCAGCAGTGCTGACACTTCCACTTTTGGTTTCCTACTAGATTTAGACCAGATGAGACTCAAGTAGCAAGACATTTGTGGAAAAAGTAGTAGTAGTTCCTTCTTATTTTGTGAGTGAGAAACCTGCAGAGGGTCAGCTCCTAATTAAATAACAGTGGTAGTGAAGTGTGCAGGTGAAGGAAATATCCAGATAGATTGCTGGTTTTTGGTTTTGTGTTGCCACATGCCTTCACTAACTTCAGCTACTTTGGATAGGCTGTTTCCCTTTGCTCTTCTCCCTGTGCCAGAGGTGGCTCAGCTTTCTCCCTAGGGGCAGAATATGGACTACTTGTGTCCTCCAAAGAGAGAGAGACTGAAGGACTTCCGTCACAGGAATTGGGGGGTGGGGGTGGGGGGACTTACAAAGATAACTGAGTAACCCTTCTCTTTTCAGTGCTGCCAACTCCTTTCCTTCCTTCCCACCTTCTCCACAGAAGCAGCAGCAGGGGACTCTGCCAGGGGCCAAGGCTGTCTTGTTGCTGCATGCTCACAGACACCTACCACAGATAAACACTTGCTGTGATGTATTGGAGCTTGTTTGGGGATCACACGTGCCTGATTTTGTAGTGCCACGGCTCGGGATGATAGACAAGCCAGCGCCAGAAGCTTGCTGTACTCCTATGGTACAAAACAATGGCAAATGCATCTTAATCTGCTGCCTAACTTGGGCTGGCCTTTGATTTGTGTCATCACATAAAACAGCAGTATCAGGAAGTCTTGGTGAATCTTGCTATTTTGTTTATCCAATGGACAAAAACAGCACTTGTAGCATCCCTGGGTTGTAAGTACCATGAAACCAGTGGGAATCTGTGAGGTAGACACTGACTTCTTATTGCTTATTGCTTATTACTTATTACTTATTACTTATTACTTATTACTTATTACTTATTATTACAGACTTATTTGAAGTCAGACATTATTTTTAAAAGTAAAGTGCTGTTCTTACAATGATTGCACTAAGTGTGGGTCTAAGCTTACCAGTAAGAAAAGAAGTGGGTTTCAAGACGGTTTTACCACAATTTCTGTAATTAACTTTCTTCTTGACAGGGTCTGCAGGACTTAGACTCATGAAGAGCATTTGCACAGCCACAAAAATTCTACTTTTATTTGAGATACTTAACATAAATTTTTCCAAGTCCTTGAAACAATAGGCACAGTATAATTGGCCTTCAAGGAGTCTTTGGATACATTACAACTAACAAATGATGGGAACATTGGTGGTATATGGTGTCTTTCATCCAAATAAGACTATGTTCTCAAAATGTTGGGCAAGTCCAATACAACCGTATACAGTCATGAATTGCCTGACTAAGAAAAAATGTCTGTCGTGCAGCCTTGAGGAAGTGTGGAGAGAAAGGTAGGAGGAGATGCATTCTAGAGCCGTGGGTCTGGGCTATGCCCAGCAGCATTATGAACACACCCAGCAGAATGGGGAGCAGTGGCTCATGCCAAGACACATCTTTCAGCTTTGAAGTGAACAGCGAAGGGCCAGCTCAGGATACAAGATCTGAAGCACGCGCTGGAGTGGGTGTTTCTCTCCTCTTCTGTGCTCGGTGAGACTGCAGGTGAGGGGCAATGTGTGTTGGTGTGCGGTGTGTGCACGGTACGGCTCGCTCACCATCGCTAAACCACCACCTGCTCTGAAGTGGTGGAGGGATTCCTCTGAACTGGATGCATGTCCGCACAGAAAGTTTGTGATCAGTGCCTCGTGCAAGTAAGTCATAAGGAAACCAAGACATGTAAACTGTAATACTATAACTGGAACTCACCCAGGACAGTCAAGGCAACAACCTTTCATTTCTGCTGTGAAGATTGACGTGGGACCTAGATGTTTATAGCTTGTTCAAAAGACGGCACTTTTGACAGCCAGCTGTCCCCTGGCACTATTTTATTGCACTGAGTGATAAAGGGGAAAAAGAGGCCAATTGTTGACCTACTTTTTGTGGCACCAACTTTGCTGTGTGTCACCACACTTGCTGTGTGTCATTTTGGGACTGAAAATTCCCAAACTCGCCTCATTTATATTATTTAGCTGTGTTACAGTGCATGGTTCAAAACTAGGCTGTGGAAGAGTAAATGTCCGACTATGAAATAAAAGGTGCTATGAATAAAATCAAATAACTGACCCTAGAGAATAATGGTAAATGGCCAGGTAGCAGAGAAATAATCATTTTACCACATTGAATTACAGCATATCAAGGGAATTGTCATTGAGTCCAGTTTTATTAATGTAATACATAACTGATTCAGAGGCGGCAAAACGGGAACTCCCTCCTGAATCAGTTTAACCAGTGTGAATTTGTGGGCAGACCAGGCCTCAGTCAGAACAAAAGAGAAAATAATCCCCTTGTAATGCAGCATTTAACACCTAGCAGTCAGGTGATAATTGCTTCAGTCCAAGGGGATTAGCACATTGCAACCTCATTATAATGTAAAATGTAACTTCCCTGTATGGGGTTGCCTACATGGAAAACTTACAGTGGCATAAACAAAGGTATGAATTCAAACTGATTTAGTTTTGCTGGAGTAATTCCTACTGTGAATTTATTTCTTTGGAGAGAAGAAAGTGTTTTGTTTGTGGTACATTTTTTTTCCCTTCTTTTTTTTTCTTCTGCAGTTCAGTCAACTTCAGTTTATATAATGTGTTTTATAAAAGTTCACCCAAAATCAGAGACCCTGGGTGTCAGCCAAGCCCCCCATCCCTTAAAGACACTAAAGCATTCCTAAATTAAGGAAGTACAAGGTTTGGAGGAGTCAGTTTTTATTAACTAGCAAGCTCAATTGTATGGAGCCAAGTAAGAATGCATTTAAGGAATACTTGTACATAGAAATACTAAACAAACATGTATTCATGCTGAAGCAAAATGATTTCTGATCTCCTTGACAAGTTTGGCTTAATTGCTGGTACAGAATCATATGCATGGGATACTTGTGACATGAAAATATATGAAAATAAGCAATTGCCAGTGGTTCAGTGTGGAGTGAAGTCCCACCACAAGACCTGATGCCTGAACTGGCTGCCAGGGTCCTCTTAGCAAGCCTGGGTTATGCAGAAAATGGCTGGAGCTGGCAGAGGGGCAAAATTCTCTGAGAGATGCATGGTAATAAGAGTTTCAGTAAATGCTGATGCTGAGGAATAAGTATACTAATAACTCCATGCCACTCTAGCTGTCCTTGTACTTTGGGCCTGCTCTGCTTTATCCTGATTTCTTCAGGTCAAGAGCTCCATGAAGGACTGCGGATCCACCTCCTGGGACTGAAATGCTAATGCTCTCAGGTAGACAAGTCCTCAGGAGAGTTTCCAGACTATACCTCACTCTTTGATAAAGTCCTGTTATTTATTGCATCAAGCCAGTTCAGTAGCAAATAGCAAAAGCTCATTTTATCAAGGACCCTGAACCAACATTAACTAAGGCTCAAGCCCAGTCTGAAAACGCCTTGTGCTATGTCAATTTTAAAAGTGATCTAAGGAAGGGAAGGGGTTAAGAGAGCTTTGACCCACAGCCACAATGTGCAGGAATGGGGGAGTGAGGGTTGTGAGGGTCTTCTCCCACCTATAGGCAGAATCAAGAGTTTTATCACACACTTCCTTTCATTTCTCCCTAAGGAGCAAGCCCCAATGAGTTCTCACCTGCTGTCATTTTATGCATAGCCGAGGTCACAACAAAGACTAAAATATGAAAATCTGATCTGCTTTGCTAATGCAAAAAACTTCTTTCTGTATGTAACCTCACACAGGGTTCAGCCACTTAGATATAACAGGCTAAAGATTGCTTTCAGAGGTTTAATTCAATTTTGGTGAGCTTGCTGTGCACTCCCAGAGAATAATGCGGGTTCCTCCCTGCCTTGCCTGAAAGGAATACATGGCAAAGCTCTCCAGGATGAGCTTTTTGATTTCAGATGCACTCTTACACACATCACTCAGCTCAGTTGCATCCTTCAAATTTGAATCACCTGGGGATTTGGCCGCCTTAGAAACAGTGTATGTTGCCACTAAGCAGGCATCTACATATCAGAGAAGCCTAAGGAAAATTCTTCTTCCATATGCTGTATGCTTTCTCTTAGCAAATGGGCATATACACAAAAGCACGTTTTTCTAAATAGGATTTCCATTATAGATAAAATAGTATGTAATAATCCACCCATGTTTTACTCTAAACAAGTACTCTAAGGATTTTTTTATACATGGGTGACAAAAAGCATTTGTTAATTGGGCTGTTAACTTCTCATCACTTGCTGCAGTCAGTAAAAATCCAAGGTAGAGGCCTGTCTCTTCAGCCACTCTGACTACCCTGTTTTAAACACCTGCTGTACAGTCCTTTGCACCTTCCTCTGAAGGATGTGCCACTGCTGGTACAAAATACCGGCTACACAGAATAACTTTTCATTGTGTCGTGTGTTCATCTCCCCCCCACCCCCCGTCCCCACCTTGTATATGCTTCTGATGCCAGTGGAAGCTCTTCATTTGGGATACATGGGATCATACATGGGTACATCATCAAGTCCTGCATTACTTCCCGAGAATCTGGGGTGACAAGGTAGAAATGACTGTAAAGATAGAAAAGTGGTGATATAAACTGATCAAAGTGCACTTCCTTGCATTGGAAGTGTAGTTGCAAATGTCTCCAAATCTTTCTGTTCAAGACCTTACCAGGCTTTATAGACAAACACCTTCCTTTATAGTGGCACTACTTTCAAGTACTTAGGATTGACAATTCTTTTCATAGAAATTGTTAGCATCAATAACAGGCAGTAAAGAATCTGTAAAAAGAAACATGTTGTTCAATTTAATTGGAAGTATCTAATGGACAGGGCTATCGATAAAAGGGTTTTTTGCCAAGAAATAAATACTTATCTCCCTACAGCAGTTAGCAGTTTGCTAATTCTTTATAGGAGGAATTAATCATTCTGTGCTTGTTCCCCCAAACAATTAGAAGAAATTGTTTCTTTTTAATTGCTCTGCAGCATCTTTACTACATTATTCAACTCAGCTTTAATGCTACCACCACTACTACCACTACTTAGCACAGACATAGAATTTTACACCTTCATAGTGGCCTACAGCTTTGACTAATGCATTCCAAAACATCCTGCACTTGAATTAAGTAGGTGCATTACTGCAGGTAAATATTTATTTCATTAGCATAATTTGTGGTAAAATTAAAGATCACACAAATGTAACAGAGATCACATTCCTATTCTATGGAATTATTCTATTCTATTCTATGTCTAGGACCAGACCCAGGTCCTAGGATTTCTCCCTATTCTCTTTACCTGCAACTGTTGTTTGATGTAACTTTCCCATCACACACATGTGTCGAAGAAAAGAGTTCTTTTGGGATAAAGTATGAGCAGCACTCTTTTAGGAAACTGTAAACTGGAGGCATTCTCCAGCCTGGGAAAGGAGATGGTTATTTTTACTCTTAAATTCCTTTGAGGGAGAGGCATTTAGATATGACTGACAAGAGCCATACAAGTACATAGAATGAGAGAGAGCAAGAGAAGGAAAGAAGTGATTAATGTGGCTTGGCTACACTACTGGCTAGAAGATGACACTGAACCAGGAAACATGAGATTTTGGAGAAAGATTTCTTTCCAACTATGGTCACTTTCAATTTAAAGATACCAGTGGCTCTATTGACTCGGGTTTCAAACATCTCTGACAATAGCCATCACCACCAGCTAGGAATGACTCCTCTAAAGCAAATGACTAAAGATAACCAGTACCAATTGCTCTTCCCAAGCTGCCTGGTATGCTCAAGTCACTCCAAGGCTCCTCTCAGGGCTTGACGGAAGTGACCTGTCTCCAGGGAAGCCTGTCAGAAATCAGCTGAATGGTGATGTCTCACTAGTGCACCAGCTGGGAAAGAGCCAGTCCTTGGCAGGAGTCCCTGCACTGTGCCACAGCCAGGACCCCAGGACACCATGTCCTCTGCCCCCTTGCTCTGCCAAGCTGCAAAGAGCAAAGCTGCCAAGCCAGGCCCCTCCACAGCTACGGGGGGCAACAGATCCAAGTCCAGTGCCAGCTGCATGGGAAACTCTGCAGGACACACAGGCATATGCAAGTAGAGCCAGGTAAAGGTAATTTTTTCTTAACTCTTGATTTGACTCTGGAGCAGATGTACTGGCCACTACCAGTCCTCATGATGTAGACCAAACAATTCGGAAATTACTAGCAAAATAGTGGGCATGAAGAAAGTGTCTCAAGGCTGGTTTTGCTTTTCGTTGCTTAAAGAAGACAGAAATATCTAGAAAACTCTGGCAACAGAATCAGTGGTGTTTCTAGGAAGGTTTTATATTTTTATGGGTTTTTTTGGGGGGGCAGGGAATATCTGTGAGACTATGAATATAATCAGTAGGTATATCAAACTGCAGCCTAAAAAATCCTGAAACATTTTCCACAGTGAGGACATTTTTACTCAGGAGCTGCTTGTGAGTCACTGTTCCTGTCAAGCGGGTTAATGTGCCTCTAAATTTCGTGTGACAGAAAATGTATCACGGTGTCAGCTGCATTAGGGAATGATGAACACAGCCCGACTGTGGGACTGTTGGACACCTCGAGGTTGTTCTCAGCAAGGACAGGTGGAGGAAGGAACCTGCCTCAGTTCCAACAAAATAAAGGGTCATGGCCAGCTCAAGGATGTAGTAAGGCAAGTCCAGGCACTTGCAAGAGCCATCATCAATCTCTCTGAAATGAGCCTCCCAGGCTCTTAGAGGGAGGGCATGCTGAGGCGGAATCCATGTGACCTGCTTATAAGCAGAAAACTGACTTAGAAACAGTGTTTGGCCTCTGAACAACTTCCGCTGTTTTGAAATCGCCTTCCACCAGTCCATCACACATGGCAGATGCAGCCTGTGCAGCCACAGGGAGCTTGCTTTTCCCTGTGAGTGGCTGGGACACGCCGAACTGAGGCGCACTCAGCGTGGGGGCCCGCATGCCGCAAAGGTGCTCATGCCTCTCTTGACCAGGGGAGCTCCCAACAGCTTATCCTGCTTTTGGGATCCAGCCTTGTAGCTGTCTGCTTCATGGATGTGCCAATCCACATGGGTTTAGCTGGAGATACCCCAGTGTGTCTACGGACTATGACTGCCTTGTAGTGAGAATATCAGTGCTTTAGCCTTAGCTAGGATTACTTCTGCTTTTCACACCCCATATATATCTTAACTGGAATTAGGATCATACACATCCCACCCAGAAATTGTCTTTATCTTTCTGGAAATGGGGTTTCCAAGCCACAAGACTTTTATTGTTGTACAAAATGATGACATCTCCTGTACTGATGGTCCTAGGGGTGCACTGCACCAGTTACTGAGGAACTGGAGTCTTGGATCTGGAATGCTCTTGGGTGCAAAGAGGGGAGCATTCCAGCTCTTGTCTTCTCTGACTCTCTGGCTGTTATGGTGCATTTTGTTTGAGCTAAGGCTGATGCTGTTAGCTTCCACCATGAGATTTCAATTCCCCTTCACATCTTGATTTATTTCTAGTTTTTTTCAAAATCCCTTTTTTAAAAAGTCTGAAGAGTGAAAAAATATACTAAAGCAATTATAATCAGTTCTCATTTGTCTGTCTATATATCTTAATCTATTCACTGATGCCTTTTTTGCATAGCTCTCGAAGAAATGCATGGTGGGTGCAGGGAAATGAATGAATCTGTCCAGCCAGACTCCCATAAAAAAAAATCATGTCTAAGCAAACTGGACTTGATCGAATGTCAAAGGTCTCAATCAAACAGAACAGATAGTTTGGGCAACCTGTCTGCTCTGTACCACTTTTTCTTCATCCCTCCTCATGCAACACAGAAGTCCAGCAGCTCAGCAGCACCTTGGCAGCTAGGCCCCTGCAGCAGCTACGGTGGGTAACACAGCAGCTTCAGTCAGATTTGTGGTGCATCTATTCCAGGAGTAATCTGCAAAGTCATTGAAATCTCTGGCTTTCTGGATTCCTTCAGCATCCCTTCCTTCACACTATAAACAAAGACAAACACTGTAAGAAATATTTACTGAAACAAAGGTATCCATCTGCTGCTATGACTCCACAAACTGACATTTGCTAGGCTGAGATTAAGCAATTAGCCAGACAAGATAGCCACTTACATAAGCTACAAACATAGCTGTAGCATTAAATAAAACCACTGTGCGAGGGCAATCAATGTGAAATGGACTTATTTCTCAAAATCCCTGAAGTTCTCCCAGGAAGTCTGAGGTTTTTTCTGTCTAGCTGCATCCCTCCTGATTCCACAACTGCCATTCTCTCCCCCATACAATCAGACAGGCTTCACAATCCACAAAACCAGACAAAAGGTTGAATTCTTTTCAAATGCATTTGCGGTTTGTTTGTTTATTTTCTTGTGAAAATCAGAAATGTGTTTGTTGAAAAAAAAAGAGAAGCAACTAAAAAGAAGCCCTCAACTCTTCAGGTAACCTTTTGTTTCCACAGCTTTACTCTCATTAAATTATCAGCTATCACAAGACTGTGGATGAAAAATAAGAGCTGGAAATGGTGAGATGTCACATTAATTCACAGCTGGCAGAGAACAGCTGGGCAGCGTGGCTGCAATAATTCCTCCAAGGACCCCTACCCTGAGGAGGTTCTGCTCACCATTCACAGTGCTGTGTTACACTCTGGCAATCTGCACCTTGGAAGTAATGGAAAGGAACTGCTGCAACCTTTGTCAGACCCCATGGCTCAAACTCATTTCCACTAATTTCAGTGGGGACACTACAGAGCAAGAAGATAAACTTTCTCTTCCTGCAGACTACTGCATGCGTGGTAAGAGTGAGACAGGTTTAGAGACACACTCATCTGTCCAGAAAGGATGGGGAGGATGGAGCAGGCAAGCTTGCTTATCTGTCACCCGGGAAGTTTTTGTCCTGTTGCTAGAGGACTACACTTCTTACGCAGCATAATGTGACAACTAACAAACCTTTAAAGCCTTGGGGAAAAAAAATAAATACGCTGGTGCTTGGAGCAGGTTTTAGTCCACTGCTAATGAGGCCCCGAGGAAAGGCTGCCTATTTTTATATCCGTGTGTCAGGCATGAGGCTAAGCCACCACTCCAAGGCAAGAATGCCACCAAGGCCACTCCCTTCCACCTGCACGTGGCGCGCTCCACCCACTTAGAGCCATGGTGCCGACTGCTGCCTCTAACTGTGGGGTTTTCCTCTTCCTGCCAGGATAGCTGCCTGTGGCTGCTGACCACTGCTCATCACAACCAGTTTAAAGCCCACGTTTGTGTAAGTCTTGTACTGTGACAGCTGAACAGAAAGGAACAGGTCTAAAGAGAAGTCAGAGATGAGCCACTTAGCAGTGGCTAAGTTTCTTTGGTGGCTGCTGACCTGTGTAGATATAGGTTGCCTTGTATCACTCCTCCTTAAAGCCCCTGTCTCACCATTTTGTACTTTCTTGTTTCTCAGGACACTGGTTTAACCATCACAGGCACCCCACTGCCCTCCACTCCATATATCCTTTACAACAGAACCATGGGATGGCACCTTCCATAGCAAGATCTGCCTTCAGGCCACCAAAGTGTTAAACCTCTAATGTGCTCACAGACAGGCTGTGCCTTTCCATCCTTTCCATCCTTGAGGGCAGGCTTGTACTAAGGTCCAGAACCCCCACCTTGTGTCACTCCAAAGGCCATTAAAGTTAGTGGTAGGGCATCCACCACAGGATCAGGTGGGCAACAGCTTCATAATTAAAAGGACTTAAAAAATTCAGGATCAATTGATCAGATGTGGCAACCCATTAGTAGGAAACTGATTTCTGAGATGTTGCCAGCCCAACCTTCAGAAAGCATCCCCACTTCCCAGTGTGCCAAAGAGGATGAGGTGTTTTCGGAATTCCTGAAACGAGTCTCAGGAACATCGTAATGGTAAGCACCCAAAGGCATTTCAAGTTTGGAGTTTGTGTAATTCGGAGGCCAAACTCATTCCCAAAACTTTGCCTACAAAATGTCAGTGGAAATGCTCTGCCACACACAAGTCAGATCTTTTTGCTGGAAACCATTGTGGTCACCCCTGCTGCTTTACTAAGCACATATTGTTACTATTTTTAAGAAAGAGAGTCTCACTGAGCTTTTCCCCCAGTCTAAGAATAGGAGTTTTTTTGGAAAATAGCTTTATTGCAGAGTGGTCTCAAGGCAAAAATGTAACTATCCCCACTCAAGACAGAGGGTGTCCAAATTTGTTAAAAAATACATGCATTTGACAATTTTACTGTAACTTACTATGAGTGTGAAGTAAAATAGGGGGATTTTTGTGGTTTGAATTGTATTTCTGCACTTATATATGGTAATTAAATGTAAAAAAAGCCAATTAAAAACAAATTTTGGCAAGAGATTAGTCAAAATAAGTATACTTGAATTTTTAGGGGCTTGAGGAGGCATTCCTTTGACATTTGCTTTTTTAAAAAAATGGCTTAAAATATGACACTTCAAAAGCAGTTGCTTTATGTGTTCACAAAGTCATTTCCATATGCAGAGTTCATGTCAGACCTACAAATATGTATGTGCCCACATGACCATAACCATTGAGAATAGGCTAAATAATTATTTACACGGTGCCTTCTCAAGACTGGTGGATCTCTGTTAGTGCTCATTTTATAAGAAATAAGTACAGAAAATGAACTCTACCAGTAATAAATGTCCCTACCCCATTCAGTGTGCTAGGGAATGAGCTACTCTTGGTGTCACGGAAAAGAACAGGCGACCTCATACAGCTGTCAGGATTTTCTTACCTATTTCTGTGAATGTGACTGTGTCTTGACCTGGTCACATAACTTTTTTGTATCTCATCTTCCTCATTTGCAGAGTGGGTATAATTGTGTCTCTGAGTGCTGTCCAATATAACAAAGCAAAGTGCACCAGGAGCACAGGAAATCATTCCGGGAAAGGGTTGTACATTGTTATACATAAAAATTGCCTGACTAGCTAGCGCTGCTGTGAAAGATAGGAAGGTGAAGGGCTCAGATGGAGTGAGAACTCACCAAGGTTTTTTTTTTTTTGTTGCAAAATATTGTTTAAAATAAGCTGAAGGTTCAGATGTGTTATTGCGGGAATGAGTTGTGCTCAGCCTGCTGTGCTTTGTTCCTGTCTTGTGGGCCTCTGCTCTCTTGCTAGGCAGCAGCCCCAGCTATGATCCATTCCCACTCCTGCCAGAAGGCTCTTTCCAGAGACAGTCCCACACCTGCCTTGGGGACTGCTCAGCTGCTGGGCCATAACTGCTCCTCCTGCTAGAAAAAAATGCAGCCTTTGAGACCAAAACCATCTGCTCTGAGCAAACCCCTGCAGGAAAGCCAGGCAAGCGTGAGGTCTCATGGGGACTAGGAGCGTTAGTGCAATATACAGCCATCACTCGAGACAATTAAGAAATCTGCTCACAGGAGCAGCGATGATAAACACAGTGTTGTGTGCTACCTGGTGTTTATCCCAGAGATTTTGAATTTAAAAGGTAAATAAACAAGCAGCCTTTGAGCACCAGTCAGGAAGAAGGTACAGAACTGTATCCACTTAGGATAGAGGTCTGGTTTTGTCAGAGATAAGGAGACCTATCTTGCCTTGTGCCAATGCATTTGTGCACTTTGTCACCCAGATCCCTTTGTTAGCCTGCAGCTCCTTTCCCCTGCTTGGTAGCCTGTGCAAATATGGAGGTATTCTCAGCTCACCTCCTTTTATCCCCAACTTTCCCTCTGCTCTGAACCCCACGTGTGAGCTGTATGCTTTCAAATTTGCCGTGCTTTCTGGGCCCTGAGGCAGCGGTGCCTGGGTGCAGTTGTGAGCTGCTGTGCAGGGTGCAGGTGTCAGGGTGTCCTCCTCCTGCCCCAGGGGCCCATGTGGGAACGTGCAGTGTGAGCTGGGTCCCCTTACAAAAACCAAGAGGATAGGCAGCCAAGTCTTCCCTCTGGAGACTGGGGGAATGTGTGTCTGTGGAGAGGGTTTGCCTCTTTCTGCTGGTCATGGACAGATGTATAACTTTGTGTCCTTCTCTGAGTCCTGGATCTGCATGACCCGAAATTGTTAAGTATAATCCCTTCAGCAGGCCCCAAATTCTTGAGTCACACGTGTTGTGATGCTGTTTCTCCCAAGGTGGCAGAGACCATGCCAATACCAGGAGGTGGCAGGCTGGTAGCTTTGTCCCCCATCCTCACTTCTCCATTGTGTTTAGGACAAGCTGGGATCTGGTGACACAGCTTCAGTGAACCAGCAGCAGCTGGCAGGGAAAAACTTATGTCTTCACATACAGATCTGTCGGCAAGATGTTCCTAGTCTGGACTGGTCTGCAACAGATGGTGTAGAAATCAACAAGATTTGTGCGTTTCAGGAAAACAAAAGGCAAATAACTAAACTTCTGCCCTAGGATCATGCCTATCAAATTTATATCAAATATAAATAATTACATAAGTGTCAATCTAAAAATATAAAAAATATAAAAATAAAATGTCAAATTTAATAAGCACAGTGGAAACATCTGGTCACTAGCTGCAGACCAGTAACACCATGCATCTCCCGAATTTTGGGTGGAAAGAGGAGAATAGGGAGAGGAAGAAAGAAAAACATTCCTTGTAGAATAAAATACAGATATTCCCATAATTAAAAGAGGAATACAACCTGAATAATCAATCACAGACATTAACACTGAGATGAACACACTTGTAAGGAAAACAATAAACAAAAAAAATGTAATTGCCTCCAAGCATTTTTGGCACATTTCTTCCTTGCACCAAAGCCCGGAGGATTTGATGGAGAATTTTTGTGGCAAAGCTTGCAAGGCATGTCTCACAGTACAGGAGGGAGGATTTTTCCATTGCATTCTCTGCAACTCCGCTGTTGAGCACCAAAGAGGCACACTTTTTCCTAAATATGTTCTTGGTTTGTTGGTTTTGGTGATGGTAGTGCTGCAGGAGCAATGCCTTTTCCAGATGGCATTCTGAAGGCTCCTTCTCTCCTGGCTGAGCCATCAAAAATCCCTCAGGAGACAGGAATTGTCACAACCAACGGGAGGGAGCATTCATCTTACCCAGATACCCATGTCTGGCAGTCACCTCCATGGACTGCTTAGGAGGGATACAGCACTAATCTGTATCTGCCAACTGCTTCACATTTTCTCTTAACTTCTCTTTGAAAATTGCCATAGAAGGAGGCTTCCCATCTTCTTCAGACTTGTCTGTATCTTTATAACATTTACTTTTATCTTTTTGGCAAAGAGTTTCACAGGCCATGAACTTATTCTTTAGGAAAGCACTTTCCTTTTTTCTTTGTGCTCGTCAGTTCATCACTCATGTGAGACCAGATGCTGAACTAGGGGAAAGCAGTTTAAAGCTTGTCCAAACTAAAATCTTCCTTTAAAACTCACCCTTACAGGTCTTGTCAGCAGCTCCAGGCATCACTAGAGCATATTGAAAAGCAATTTGTGACATCTGCGTCCTGCAATTTAAGTCTGCGTCTTGCCACAAACTGCTTAAACTGGAAGAGCATTAAAAGGTTAAAAGGACAGCTGCACAGAGCAAGCCCTCCCCAGGGATCCAATATTAGCTGGTCTCAGGGTCCTGCAGGTAGAGAGAGGTTAGGAAACAATTGCAGACATACCACAGAGCTGAGAAAGTCACTCTCCCACTGCGATTCTAACCAGGCGAGGAAGAAGCTGAATCTCGAGAAAGACCAGCACGTCATCTTAGGTGAGCATTTTCACCTTTCCTGCGCAGCTTAATTGACTTCCTGTGTAAATGAGCACATGTTGAGGACACTGCAAGCTCATGGTGCGGGGAACTGATAGTCAAGCACAGAGAGTTCCCATCTCTTCTCTGCAGAAAAACATTCAGGATTTGGCCCCAGCAGTCATGCAAAAAATAAGAATCAGGAAGCACAGCACCTGAGCAATGGTGGGAAAGAGCTCTCTTTCCATTCCCCTTCCTTCCTTTTGCACCAGATATTCTTCCCTTGATCCCTACATGCAGCCCTTTGGATGCATGGCTAGGACTACACCTCCTGCCCACCAGCCCTGTTCTTCTGAGTGACACATGCAGCATGGAGCTGGGTGTCTCTCTCCAAGACCCCCATCCTGGCCTACGGAGGTTCTCCATCCCATCTCTCCCACCCACCCTGGCATCAACTTGGTCCCTGACAACCTATCTCAGCAGAGTTCCCTCCCTGCCGTGGAGTGAGGCACAGAGGGAAAGTCGGGACCCTTTCCCTGCTGTGACGTGTCTGGCAGGGAGAAGGAAGGGTTACCTGATTGTGAGGTGGTGAAGGGAAACTTCATGGCTTTGATTCACAGGGGCAAGGGAAATCAGGCACAGGTGATTTTATTCTTTTCCTCTTTCCTGTCATACTGCCACTGATGAGCAGTTTAACTAGCTTAAGTGAGTTTTAAAGTGGATTTTACAGATTTGGTTATGATCTTAATGTATGGCATCTAACAAAACTGTTAGTTTAAATTCTATTGCTATAATTCTGAACCAAAATGTTCCACATTGTTTGAAATCAAACTCAGCTCTTTTCTCTGGCATACAGGAACTAGAAAGAAAACAACTCTATCTTAACTGTCCAAGCTAAAAAAAGCACTCTCAATGCTCATAAAATAAAACACAGAAATTTAGTCATTCAGAAGAAAAAAGATTTGATTTTAAAGCTGTCTGTGACAGTTTGATCACTACTGTGTTACATGCAACTATGTTACATACACAGGTTGCACATAACCACACAGCAACAAAAAGAAAACAGACTAAAGGAGACCTGGCATGGGCTTGGAGTTTTCCTTCTGAGAGGTGAATTTTTATTCCCTCTGCAAAACCTGATTTCATGCCGTGTGCGTTAAAATCATCACTTCTTACTAGCAGGTACGGTTTAGAGATAAAACAGAAGAGCACAGGGTAATGTTAATAAAAGAAACATTACTTGCTCCCCAACTGCCCGCAGAGACCAGCAAGAAGATCCCTGCACGAGAGCCAGCATGGCGTGCAGCACTGCTTCAGATTTCTGCTCTTTCCCAATATAATTCATTCCACATGCTGTTTACCCACTGATTCTTCCAAACCACATCTTGGCTAGAAGGCAGGTGATGACAGGTCATGGAAAAAAACAGAAGAATTTTGCAGCTTGTCTTGGCTGTACCGCATATGCCCTCGTGCTTGGAACAAATCAAATGCTTTGTGCCACTAACAAACTGTGGCAAGTCCAGTGAGCCTTCCTTCCCTGGCAGGAGCTGGAAAGATGCACCAGTGCTATAAACAACAGCAAGTTATGGGATGACTTCAGTGCATTGACACTCACAGCAGAGAAAACAAGGTATAGGCTTGGCTTGTATGAGCAGATGCATGAGGGTACTTTGCTCTGGATGGGTGGCAGGGGACAGGGAGACTGTTCTTCGCAACCAGTATGCGTCACACCTTCCTTTCCTGCCTACCTGGGAGCTGCCCTTGAAGCAACAATCCTTCACAAATTCCTTGTCCTACCAGCCACTAAGGTGTCACTTGCTAAAGATACACTGGGAAGCAGCACGTGCAGTTGACGAGTATGGTAAGGTTTACCTCTTTCATTGTATCAAAGCTTCACAGTCAGTAAAAGTAATACCTCCACGAAAACGCATAAATTATAGCTCATGCTGCACAAACCTAATCTTTAATAAATAGACATGAGGAAAAAAACCTCCTATTTTGGAAGTTGTCCTTACTCTGCAATATGCAAAGGGAAGGACCTATATACCTCTGGCTCCATTGGCTCCCTTGGAGAGTGAAAGAGATACGTGGTTCTTTTGTAATATCTTCTCTGCTTCTCTGGGTACCACTGAGGGAAAGCCCAAGACTTCACATCTGGGATCTGAGCAGTGGAACGGAAGGGCTAAGAAAAGGGGGAGAAACGTGACATCTGGAGGCTGTGTTGCTCCAGTGCCCATGTCTTGTCCTGGCAGGCACAAATCCGGAAAGGGCAGTAAAAGCAACGGGACTGAGCCCGAGCATGGGCTCAATGGCAGCTGAATAAATGTGCAGGGATTTGCGTCAGTACATTATTTTTGCTGCTGGACCCCGCTGAATTTATTTGACTTGGAAGTCACCGATCATCTCCCTAGCTGGGAAGAGAACAGCAGCACATGTTGTGACCTGTATAAAAATCTAAGCTGCAATGGCTGAGAGAAAGAGAGGAATCTGCGGAGGTGTATTTGAGTGTCTGTGTCAAAAGACCAAGTCTACAAAATTACTGGATTGTTACACCAGTATGATATATCTCTGTAGCTAAAGATGAATGGAGACAGAGCTGGAAAAATGACTGTTGTGCCATGCAGTTCATCTAATTTATCTCTATGACAATGTACGCCCATTTTCTGCAACAGTTTTTGGCTAGTTTTTCAATGTTTCAAGAAATGAAACTTCCCATGAAAAGTTACTTCATAGACCACATTGAAAGTGCTCATGGTGTTTGTTTCTTTTTTTAAAATTTCAGTCAAAATTTTAAACTTACTAATTTCACTTCAATACTAACAGACATGATTCATCATTCTGAATCTCAATGCCTGAATGTCTCAAAAATCTGCAGATAACCAGACCTTTATCAATATGGTTCTTTCAGTTTGTCTTTTCAGTGATAGAATTATTTTGTCCTGCCTGAATTCTACCAGTTTTTCCTCATAATACAATGCAAGGTTCCTCAAACCCCAGCCATCAGCTGCTCCGTGATTTTGTTTGCCATGGCAAGTCAGTGCCTGACTGCCTCTTGGCTGGCTAAAGAGTCTAGAAGATCTTAGATTTCATTGGAGTTCATCAGGATGTACTTTTAGGGGAAAATTGAAATAATGCAGCACCACAAAGATGTTAGAATATGGCCATTTATTTATATGAATATTCCACTCAGCTACTCTTGTCCAGCTATTCGACGTGAACATTTTCCTCCTGTCTCAAAGACTGTGAGGCTGTCAGTGACCTACCGCAATGCCATATGCTTTTGTTACCTGTTGCACAGCCCAAACTTCCAGTCTTCCTTTTTCAGTTTATTTCCCCTGAAAGACTTACCAGTAAGACCTACCAGTGCACTGAAATCCAGACACAGTCATTCAGAATCCAGCTGTGCCACTTTTTGGGAATAATTAATTTAAAAATTGTTCCTAACATAAAGCCGGCTAAAATTTCTGCCTTCTTCAAGATTGCCTCTTCATCAGGTTGTGATTGGCAATTTGGAGCTGGCATATCAGTATTTCCTTGCCAGCATTAAAGGGAAAGTACTTGCTCCTGTCTCCAAATGTTTTCCATATGTGCACTCTCCACTCTGTCCTGCCTAATGACTATACATTAAGGTATTATGCAGAAAAGGCTGCAACATTTTGTAGCATATGTCTGTGCAAGTGAGAAGCGTGTCTCACACCTGCTTCTTGGCTTTGGGATATTATTTCTCATAACTCTCTTACTACCTCGCTGGCTTGTGGTGCTGCAGGTTTCAAGTGGAGAAGCAGGGCAGCAAAGCAGGGCTTCCCCTGCTTGGGGTGGCAACATACATGAAAGCCTGTGGTCCCTTCTGTAACACTGTGCTCATGGGGAGGGCATGCCCTGCAAGAGGTAATGGCCAGGTCCCTTCAAAACAAAGCTGCCAAGCCACTTCCAAAGGAGCCTCACAAATATTCACATGGAAAGAAAGCTTGTGACTTCTTTCCTCATTCAAAATTCAGAGAGCTGGTCCGAAATGGAGACCATGTTCCTTTAAATAACATTAGCATTGCTGGAGCAGGATTACATCTGTCACAGATAAAAATGCTCTATTTATGCCTTATTGTAATCCATTCACTGGTTTATGGTCCTTGTGTCCTTCAGGGAGCGTTGGAAACCCACACAATGCTCCCAAGCGCTACATTTTGCATTCGTATCTCCAATTCTGTTGACAGATGTGTACAATCACACTCAGCAGTCAGACAACTCCCTCTTGACTCTGTATCAGAGGAAGAGCAGGAGGGCAAATTATTTCAGCTGAGGTCAGCATTAACTTAAGCTCAAAATAACTCCCTCCAGATACACCTGTCTCAGACAGAAGCATGCGAATAGGAGGTGGTCTTCAGTGAATTTCAGCCACTTCCCTATTTCACATTCTATTTGGGGGCTCTGCCATCACACATGTAGACAGCACACATGCTCAATTAAGCCAAAAAATCTGCAATCAACCTCATAACTGAGAAAAGAATTACCCTCACTCTGCAAGTGGAATGTAATGGGTTAGTAAACACATATTTCCCATTTTATGTATAAGCATTGAATATGTAAATACAGCACGTTCCTGGATGCTTCAGGGAAAAGATGATAAATTTACTGAGGACAATCCATTAAAAAAAGAGGCTGATTAATGCATTAATGCTAAAGTAAACAAAGGTTTCTGAGAAGATACCATTTAAATAGTAGTTTCCAGCTTCTCTTTGTTTCAATTGCTGAGAGTATCAGCTTCCTTGTTTTTATCCTTTCCATATCAAAAAACAGCTTCTTTCATTCCTTATAATGGGCCATTCCTAATAAAGCTGAGTAGTTCCAAAGTAATGCAATGAATCACTGATTTTCATTCCTTTTTGCCTTGTGATCAGAGATCCACCCATCCTCCAGGGCAGGGACTTATTTTTTTGACTGTGTTCCACCCAACCTCAGTTTGAAGGGATCCTGGTCTCACTGTATCCTGCTGAAAATGTCAGAGAACGTCTGGAAAGAGAATCACATTTTTGTCAGTCTCAGTTATCGATATTGATGTGTACTGGCTAGCGCCTCCAAAGTCCTTCACAACTGCATCTCAGATAGTCACGTGGGGTTTCAGAAGAGATTCTCAGAAGGGTTTGGGGAGTGAAAACAGGACTTTACTCTTGAAACCATCATTGTTGTTGAAATAACCCTTAGTGGAGTAAGTACATCCACTTAAACTAGAGTTTAAACTCCCAAGAACTGTGAGATTTTCCCTGAGTAACCACAAAGCTTCTTACAGCTGGAGGCCAAAGCTGAGGGGAGCTACCATCATGTTAACCTCAGGCAGCTCTGATATTTTGTCGGCTGTCCTCAAAAAATAATAGTATTAGCAGGTCTGACTTAAAATATAAAGAGCTGTAGCTCCCTCACAGCAGGTGAGCAATCTGTGCAATTGGACATAAGCGCTGGTAACAAGGCCTCCTTCCAATTAGGAAGCAATAAAACAAACGACATCAGCAAAAATTCCTGCAAGCTTATTCCTTAAGGCTTCTTTGTGCTCTCATAAAACACAAACATTTTTACCATGCATTTTTACCCAGATTCACCAGCTGCTCATAGATATACTGAAGCACTGCTTCTTTATGAAAATACACAGAAAAGACTGCGTGGTGCTGCTGCTGGGGTCAGGGCTGGAGGGACGCTTTTACACAGGAAGGGCACAGATGGGCATGCACAGACACAGAGCTGCAACCTCTCTGTGCAAGAGGAGTTTGCTAAGGTAAGCTGAAAACTCTGTGTATACATTTTAATTTTCAGAAAGCTGCTTGACAAATGTGTTTTGAGAGCAGTCACAACAAATATAAAACGCAGGTTACATGAGGGTCTGAGATTATATCCCCAGAAACATCCTGCCCTTGGTCCCCTCTGTCTGAACTTGGAGGGATGGCTTCCAATGCTTCAGAAAGACAGGAGTGCTCCTAGAGTTATGCAGAAGACAAATTGTGCAGTTCCTCTTTCATCCATGTCTACACAGGTCCCCAGCACAGACAATTACATTGTTTGGCACTCTCAGCCATTTCTCACACTGTCAGAACTGCCTGGCCCTCAAGTGAGCCTCCCCGGTGATGGTGAATCCTGTGGGCCTGTGGTCTCCATCTTCCCCAAGGTCCAATCACAAGTTGTTGGCAGCATGTCTGTGCACTGCACGTGCAAGGCAATTGGATTTTAACATTGCTCTGGAGCACTGAGGAAAGAATGAAGAGAATTGAAGAAGAATCAAGAGCATGAATTACTGGACTCATTACAAAACATGAGTCAAGGACTGTGTTTGAGCTTGTTTCTGACTTCGGGAAGGTCACTTGTGAATGACATTGAGGACTCTTGGAAGAATTACTGGGAAGAAGTTTCTTGCGGCAATCTGGGGTTCAGGGAATAAAACACATCATCAAACAAAGGTAAAAAAAACAAAGACCAAAGAGAAGAGCTTATAAGATGGCACAAAACTTGATGTCAGTGTTGTTAACACTGGAAAATATATATTTGGGGGTTTTTTATAACGTGCAGGCATGACTACTTTTTCCAGGCTTCTAGAAGGAGTGATTTCACTGCTCTCCTGGATGCGAAACGCACTGCTAGTACATGAACAGCCCTTTCTGGGGCCAAGGGCACCTGGCAGGACTAGGGTGGGAGCAGGAGAGGGGCCACAGCACAGCAACCTGGCAAAACAATCTCCCACTTCCTTGATGCAGTTGACCTAGAGATTTCCAGAGCAGAGCTTTAGTGGTGACCTAGGAAGAAGCAGTTGTGCTGGCAACGGGTAGCAGCACTGCCTCTGGGAGACTGGAGTTCAGTAGCAGGGAATGGAGTTCGCCAAAAGTGGTTTTTAACAGCCACTTTGGCTGTGATCTTGACAGACATTTCTGTCAAATCGGCCTGAATCATCTCCAGCAGAGCTCTGTCTAGGCAAAAGACATAAGATTTATAACAATTTCTTGGAACACTTTTATAAATGCTTTGTAAATGGCTTCTTTGATTTGCACATACCCTTCTTCAGTGGAGATGCTGAGCATCATCGAAGTGATGTAGCTGTCTGTGGACTGGATAAATATGAGCTAATCTGACTGGTGCCAACAGCCTTTCCTTCTGTTCACAGTAGGAATGGCCCCTTCAATTACAGTTACGATTCATGATTATGTTGAAAGCTGATAGCTCAGCATGCCTGTGTCTACGCCAAAAGCCTGTAAAGGATGCCTGGACAAAGCCCAGGTGAGGAAAGGAAAACTATGGTTGGTCTGGCTAAGAGACCCAGTCAAGTACCCAGAATTAGTGACAAACCAGTCAGCACAAGAAGGTAGTTCAGGACAAATACCCATATTTAGATATATGTGAGGCTTAGACACCTCTGCCCTGTTCAAAAGACTGTCTCACAGTATTAAAGAGGGATGGATTGAGTGGGAACTGTTCTATATCAGCAAGATCCGCCCTTACGCAGTCAGTGTGGCCACATTTTTCTCCCCAGGTAAGAGGTTCATAACTTTAGCAGTGAAGCAGAAAGCATGGGATTTTCTGCAGGGAGTTTGCCCTCCTGGAGGAAGACCCGTTGGTAAGTGCAGAGCCCTTAGATGTTTCAGATTTTTCAGGACTGGAGCTGAAGTTCTTTTCAAACATGGTAACACAGAGGCCTTCAAAGGTGTTACACAGCTGGTAAAAATTATTTTAATGGTTCCTGAGAAGTTCCAAAAGCTAATGAAAAGCTAATAATGTGAAAACAGAAAAGGGAATAGGTGGTGTGAAGTGGTGGAAGGCTGAGAAGAAGTGTCATGTTAAAGAAAAGATGGAAGGCAATCAGGTATAAGTCTGAGGTGTGAGGTGTGACTGCTGTAAACCCCACTGGTCTTCACAGGTTCTTTGAAAATGGGCCGTTGTGTAAAGTGAACTACTGGAGATATTTCTAAGGGCATAAACAAAGTCAAGAGCTAAGTTAAGAAAAACTAAATAGGCTGTTTGATCTTCACCAAAGTGCTAGCAACAAGAGCAAGCACTAGATAGAAGCAGCAACAGCACGTAGAAGGACACGGGAACAAAAGGGTGCACATCCAAAGCCTACAGCAAGAAGTGTTAGCCTGCTGCAAGAGAGAAGAATCAAAATCTATAAAAGACTTTATTGAAAAGGATGAAACAGATGCACCATCAGGAGTTAATAATAAAGGATTGTTGCAAACACATTTCATACTGTTGGGGATCTCCGCAATTTCCTTTGATTAGAAAAGAGCTTTTTGGTGGAGCAGTCCAGAATCTTTCTGTAGAAAAACACTCAGTCATAAAAATATTAACAAAAGCATTTAGATATATGCATGTGCATGCCATTGAATATTTGGACCAACATGGATGAAATTCTCCAGGAAATAAATCATAGGTTTTGAACTCATCTACTTTTCAACACTAGAGCTCATTTTACAGACTTTTATTGCTTTTCAAGGATTCTTCCTGTACAAGCAGATAAATCGTAGCAGTTCTGCACTTTTAAATGTGTCTTCTTATATGCTAAAAGGATTGCTTACATCCTATTGAAAATTTTTTTTTGTTTCTTTTTTGCTTTTATTGAGAATATTAAAAGAAAAGCATATAATAGTTAAAAATTGACTGTTTTGATTCTCACACGGATCTTTGTGGCTGGGAGCTGCCAGAGATATGTTTGTTATGAAAGAGAAGAGGAAGCACCTTGTGTATTGCCCTTGGAAATTTCCACAGATATGCATGCAGCTATTTCTAGTTGCACATGGTGCAGCCATGCAGTGGGAACATGAGTCCTCTCCTTCTACACCCAAATAAGGGCAAATGGATGACATGACTGAAATATATCAGTAAAAGCTTTCTATAACCATGGTCGTACAAGGACATGGGTAAGACAGGGCTTTTGTTTAGAGCTGCCTTCACAAACAAGCACCTCTGTTTTGTGTGCTCATGTCTCCTCCTTGCACAGCAAAGACACATTTAGGAGTGGTGAGAGTTGGGTAGCTCGCAACTATCTGTAATTCTGCGACTTTGCCCCACTGACTGTCTTTTATTAGACTAAGTAGCATGGCTGGGAAAGATTATAAAGGGTTTCTAGCATGTAGCACCTCTGCTAGGTCTGAAACGCAGCAGCTAACCAGAGCTAACAGCAAACCAAAACCAGTGGCTCAGAATTTGGTCCCTCCATGCACAGAGCTCCTGTATCATGATGTTGCTTTCAGTCATTCCCTCTAGCTGACGTCAGCCAGTATGATACTGAAGCTTGAAACATTTGCCTGAAGGAGATGGCTTAAGGGAGGCAACTAGAAGAGGACAAGAGCAATGAACAGACCAAACTCACTGCTCTGGGAAGCAGGCAAAACTTAATTGCTGCCAACAGTGAGCTCAATTATGAGTACAACACTGGGAAGGAGACGCAAAAGCCAAAGAGTATAACTTAGGCAGGCATTGCACATCATTCACTCTATTTATATGTTTTAAATGGGACATCCCTGTGGTAAATAAAATAATTCTACAGCATCTGTCACTGTGGGGTTGTTTTCTTGGGATGCTTCCCTTGATTAACAACAGTGCAAGGATGGCTCAGCAGCCCACTGCTTTGCTTTTGTCAAAGCAAGCCCCCAGACTCTCCCAGAATTCTCATGCCTTCCTCTTTCTTAACGGGTTCTTTGCCCTGCAGTTCCCCCCACACTTCCCCAGTTAAAATGGTCCAGCCCTGGGCATGGGAAGCCATGCACAGTTGTATGCCCATCTTTCCAGCCTGCCACTGTGACAGCTGGAGCTGCTGGCCAAAACCTTGGAAACGGATTTTTAATTTAGATTTCTGGCCAAGCTGTGGCTTTATTTTAAGCCTTTAAAAATACTGTGGATCTCATGCAGATCTCCACTGCCTTTAAGTAAACCAGTGGCAGCAGCACAACTGAGCTTCCCAGTGGCAGCCCCAGGTAAAATTGGGAGGGGGGGTCAGGATCCTGCCCATGGTTTTACAGTTTGCATAGAGGATAGAGAAGCTTCAGGTTTTGTTTCAGACTCTCAGCAGACACAGACCGTCTGCTGTTTTGTCAGTTTAATGGGAATTTAATGTATCTTTTCCTTCTCTCCAGATGTGTTAACAGATACACAGATCTGTGTCTTTATAGCCAGATCCCTGGACAAATGTGCAAAGATGATAAGGGTGCAAAGAGTTTTCCCTTGTCCTCTCCAGAATGTGTCACAGGCTGTCCCAACCCACAGGGTGTTCCTGCTACCTCCCTGCTGCCCCTGCAGGACCTCATGGCTGGGCTGGACAGGGAGAGCCAGGGAGCCAGCAGCCCCCGTGTGACCACCTGAGTCCTAGCAAAAAAAATCCCTTCTCCAGAGATCTGTGGGAAGTCCTGTAGCAGGACATCATAGCTTTGTTATCAGCTCTCTCCCAGAAATCCCTGGCATTTTGCACAAGGTGCCCCTATCCCAGAACTCTGCATCTGGCAGGTTAAGGGCAAGCAGTGGGCAGGGGAACCACATGACCTTGACCATCACCTACAGATCACGTCAAGTATTTCTCAGTCAGGAATATATTTAGTTGGGAGACAGGAAGGTTTTTATGGAATCAGAGCAGTTAAATTCCATGGTGGGCTTTCCTAAACAGAAAGATCAAAGGATGAGCTGGTTTAAAGTGTCGTTTAGGACGTGACTGGGCTTACACGGTGTGGTGACCTGTGAGATGGGCTGCAGCAGTCCTTGGCCCCCTGTGCCTGAGTGAGTCAGCTTCTCTAGGGCAGATGGTGCAGGCATCTCATTCTTCTCCAGAAACAGGGATAGGCCAGGTCGTGCTGCCACAGCATAACAGGGCTCCTCTGGCAGAAGCAGTGTCTTCACAGAAGGAAAAGCACTTTGTCTCATCTTTTACACAGGGCAAGTAGCGACATCAAACATTAACTTTCTTCTGTTGCCAGTGTGTGGGGTTAGAGTCTAGATCAGAGACCTAAGGAAGATGGTCTGAACATGAACTGTTCCTCTCATTTGCTCTTCAGTCTGAAGTTCAAATATAAAGGCACCTGGAGACAAATCCACAGCACTGGCCTGCAGGCTGGGTTATTCTCTGCCATCAGGCACGGCTGTGGAGTCTGAGCCATTGCTGTACTCAGTGACATGCTCTTCCTTGGGCACAACCACAGAATGAAGATTGTGCACTAGTTTGCTGCAGCACTTTTGTAAATCCCTCCTCAAAACTAACACTTCCTAAGCTGGTGTTCTTCTCAGTTAGACTTTGTTAGAGTTGTGTCTTGATGTTAGTACACTCTGTCACCCATCACTACAGGGAAAATGACAGCAGCCAATTTCTGTACATTGGAATGACATAGGCTAGTTATAAGGTGTCCACTGTGATTCAGCATTTGCTGAACTGTTAACACATTTATTTTCAGCTGACAGTACTCACTGGAAATGGAAGTCTAACTGGAGTAAGAGACTTGCACAAATCTGCTGTCCTGCAAAAATTTGATTTTGAAATCAACGGCAGTGCAGTCAACTTCAGTGATGCTCTGTTTTGTTGGGTTTTTTCACCCCATTTTTTCCTTCAAATGCTGTGCTGATTTATGTGTAATCAAAATTCATACAGAAAAAAACCCAGGGGACATGAGTGACACAATACAGCTGCACGGAAGCCTGGAAAGCTATGCAGATTTAGGCAAGTAAAGCAGACATCTCATGATCCCTGACCTACCAGCTCTCCATGTGTGAGAAAAGCTTTTTAGGGGAGACAAGTCTTGTGTGCTGCAGGCAGCCTTGGCTAGTATGAGATTTAAAAAAAAATTCATGCAGCTTCTCTTCACTAGACAACAGCACTGCCTGACCATGCAGGGTGAGATTTTTACTCAGTGACAGCCACTTCCTCACTCCATCCCTGTGGTCTCTCTCCTCTGGATCTGCCTCTGGCCTGTCTGGGGATTAGGTTGGAGGTGTGAAAATGGTGGGGCTGCTGTTACGTGAGCGGTGAGAAGAACAACATCAGAGAGAATGAGTCCAGGAGAAAATTCTCTTTTATTAATAATTAAATCAGTCCTTTTATAACTTGGTTCACAATAGAGGAATGACACAATTGGTTCCAGGCTCAGCCACCCACCAAAGTGATTGGCTGAATGGTATAACACTTAGTTCAAAATATTTTTCTCAATGAACCAAAACATTCTCCACAAACAACATGCAGCTGTGAAACAGTTTACAAAATAACAAACTGTTTCTCAGCTGGTCTGCATGAGAAAGCAATGTTCTCACAGAATATTGAGAAAAGCTGAAGAATTTCTCAGCTTTTAACTTTTTAGCATCTACAAGGTCTCAGAGTGGACTTTAGGAAAGGGACAGAGGGTGAGTGAAGTGGACCAAAAACTAGATGCTGATGGGCAAGGGAAAGGAAGCAGAAAGGCAGTGTTGCAGGTTTGGAAGTCAGAGTTGAAGCCATCAAGGGATATATAACACAAACTGATAGCCAGCAATATGTGCAGGAACTCAAACAATATGGGGATTCCAATAACAGAAGTTTTCATTTGAAATAAAGATGCCATCCTTCCAAGAGGACAGCAATAATTAGGGAGGAAGTAATTTCACAAAAAAGCATAAACAGAGATCAGCTCTTCAGGGTAGGAGAAGTGAGGAGCATGGTCCCTTCCCCTTGAGTTAACCTTGGGATAAGGTCCAGACTGGGAGGGAAACATCAGAATTCAATGTGACTTGGCACTGGCCATCGCCAAAGGAATGTAATACGTCAGACTCATTTCTAAAAATCCTGTTTCTGTCTGTCTCAATTATCAAGGACTGAAGCACAGGCAGCTCTTGTGCAGACTGCACAGGATGGGGCATGGGCACACAGTGGGTTCCCAAAGCTGTTCTTTGGCCTTGCCAAGGTCTGTCCCCTCAAGTAAGAGCCACTTGTCCCTTCTTTCCTCCAAGGCACAAGTCTCTTCAGAAAGAGATGGGAAATATGCCAAGGTTCAGCTGGTCTTAATCTTTTCCCTTCTGCCTCCACCTCATGATTCAGGTCTCAGGAAGGGATGCAGCCCCCGTCTCCATCATGCAGCTACATCCTGGTTATGTGGCAGATGATGTAGACACTGTACAAACACTGGCCAACAGTGGTGGTGGGGGTTCAACCCCTACAGCACCCCAGAGTAACTATGTCTGGTCTTCACTTAAACCATCACTTACCTTTTGATCTTCATTCAGTGCATAGATTGGGTGATAAAGGATTGAAACAAAAGTTTTCTGGCACAAACCTGTAAATGTCACCTTTGTGAAGCAGTAATTCTTGTGTGCAAGTTTGCATACAAAAGGGACAAACCACTTGTGTAAGGGTATTAACTTCTAAAGTTAAAAGAGGATTTACTGTGGAGTTTAAGACTGATCAGCTTTGTCACTTTGCATTCATCAGTTTAAAAATCAAATGAAAGACTGCTTGCTCGCTTTTTGGTTTCTGAGAAATACGGTTTAAGAAATAAAAGTATAAAAATGTATTGCATCCACAAAACAAGCCATAGTAAATAATATCTATTCATACTCTATGTAAATTCACGCCCTAGATTCACAAACACTAGTTCAGAAACTTGTTGGCAGGAGATGCAATAGACAAATATACAGGCTGTTGGCAGAAAAAGCACTTCCATTATTCATTTGTCACTGGTACCCAGGACTGTGATGCTATTCAAGGTAATGTACTGTCTCAAAATAAATCTTTTATCACTACTCACTTCAGCAGCCAGAGCTGGTGGTGTACACAGGCTCGTACAGATACAAGGCCAAATGACAGCCATCTCTTGCTGGAACTACTCTATTGTAACACAGTTTTATTTAAATACTATGCACTGCTCTTTTAGAGGGTTTTATTAACTTAATGGTCAGGTGTGTCTGCTGATGGACTCACTGCTGATGTGTACAGTGCCTTATGTGCCCAACGTCTAATAAGGTGCCTTTATAGCAAAGTCCAGAATCTGTAACAGTCTGTGCAGAAAAGTAGTAATGATGAGTGACTGACAGCACTGGAAAAGGTGCTTTGTGCTTCCCTGAAGTCTGGACCACAAGAATGATAACAAGACTCAGAACAGAGAGAAGCAGAAAGACAAACTTTTAAAAAGTCTTTCTTCATTAGGCTGGACTGATGCTAATGTAAATGAAAACTCTTTGTCCCTGAAGAGATGAAACTATATATGGTGTTAATAATTTTGATCCCAGGTCGAGTCTGTCTTATTTGAATCAAATTAGTGTGTTCATCAGTTTAGATGCTAGAATAGACTTGAAAATTGACAAAAAGAAGAGCAAAACTTTTCAGCTGAAGCTTTACATAACTACAACACTGAAAATACATATGCACAAGCACATTTAACTACAATTCCATATAGTGGCAAACAGTGGCAACTTTACCTGTGCTTCACGGAGTATTTAAGTTTAAAACTCACCATTCAGAGTCCTTTCTTCTGTCTGGAACATGATGGAGGGGTTTTAGTGTGTGGAATCTTAAGCGTAGCAAGTGAGACTATTTTGTCATACACAAACTCCAAGAGATAGGAGGAACAAGGCAGAGAAAGACGGTTCCCACAGAGACTGATTCACTGTTTTCTAGTTAAGTGGTGCAAAAGGTCTTTGAACCAGGCTAAAAGACTAAAATGAGAAGTACTTAATAACCTAATAAAGTATCTGAATGAGAATTGGTGGAGGTTTCATAAAATGATGGGAAGTGAAGAGGGCTTTTCTTGTATATTTTAGATCTAGTTTATAACACTGCACAGCCTTTCAAATGCAGTTGTATTCCTCTGCTGTCTTCTCCTCCAAACACAGAGTAAGCGAATAAACAGTAGCAAAAAGAATGAAGGAAAGAAAAAATATTCCTTTTTTCTGAAGAGAAAAAGAACAGCATTTTTGAGGCATGAGGCAGACAAGTGAGCCACTGCTCCCATAGCCATTATGGGACAGAAGGACCCTCCAAACATTGGCTCTAATAGACTCACCTGAGGGCTGGTGATGGCAGGAGATGGGCCTGTGTTTTGAGGAGGTGAAAGCTAGGCTGGCTGCAGAGGAGCCAGCAGCACACATGGGAGGGAGCACGAGCTGACAGGATTCTCCAGTAAAATGCAGGGTACTGTGCAACAACATCCAGGCGAGACGTGAGGGACAGTGATGGGAGAGCACCAATAGCACTGAGCGTCTAGAAAAGAGGGGTTAGAACAGCCAAACCCTAGCTGTGTGGTGCTGCTCATGGCTGTAGGAATTGCCTCCAGAGGCAATGCAATTGTCCTAGCATTGGGATCCCCCACACCGTGATGGCTCAAAGCAGAACCACTGCCCTACGGCTGGACCACAGCTCTGTTTCTTCCCCAAGCCTCCAGCTTGCACCAGTGCCTGCATATATCTCAGCAAACCTGTGGTTTGCATCTGCTCCACATGGGCCCTCAAAGAGCTCCAGGACCATGACCAAAGAGTGGCATAATGGCCCAGATCACCATCTGTGAAATCAAATTCCTTCTGTGGCTTGAAGGCCAGCATCACTGCTTCCTTCCCTCCACCAGCACCCATGACAGCAGCTGTTCTCGTATGGGCGGGCCCAGAGAAGTCACTTTAACAGCACCCTTCCTCTCTTGTGTCTGTCTGGCCAGGACTAATTTTATACAGGAGGGACAGAAAATGGCATTTAGATATGCAGATGAGTTGGCTGGGGGCTAAGATGTGCAGTACAACATGCTTAAGATAATCGTGTATGTAGTTCTTGGAAACTTACTCCTCGAGGGTTCGATTAACAAGGATGTCTTTGCTTCTCAAAAAGATGATGAGGGAAGTTGACAGAGATAGTACAGCTTTAAACCAGACAGGGAAAATACTGTCTTTTAAATTAATTTCATAGTTCCTGTCATTTACTGCAAAGGCAGCAGCAATACTTAAAGTCCATTTAGTAACACTAAACCCCTTGGCTTTTCTTTCCCATATATTTGTTTCAATATATAGGTTTTTGTCCTCCAAAATCCTTTGCACACTATCCAGGTTTTCAGGTCACTTGAAATCACTACATTTATTGATCTTCTACATTTTGATCCACTTCTCACTAGAGGATGTAGACACCACAATTCAATAGTAGAATCTATAGTCTCATGGGATAAATTTTTGGTCCATCTTTTGGTAAGTAAAACAAGATTGCCCACTTTGGCTAGAGAGTGTTTGGTCCTGCTTGTTCTGCTGCATGCCTCTATAAACTAAAGACCTCTGCTTTTTGTGCAGTGTGGCCGCTTCTTCTGAGAGTGCACCTAAATGGTTTTGTTCCACCTCTGGTGACTGGGCCATGAGCAAAAGCTAAGGCAGCTGCTTCAGTTTTGACCAGCACTGCTAAGTCTTTTCACATAGGCAAGAGAAACTGTGTCTATTCAGTGGGATAAATAACTTTTTTTTTTGATGGGTTAGGTCAAAGATACTGTCAATAGGAGTCAGGTGAGACTTGGAATAGTTCGGAGGAGAATTCCTGCATTTCAGCATCAGTATTCTAAAATGGAATGTCGACTTCCTTCAGGGAATTACATTCCCAACAAGATGTACAAAATAGTTAAGAGATTAACTTTCACTGGTCTAGTGTTGGTTGTTGGTTGTAGACATGAGCTGAAAGGATGGTTACAGAAAACTAAAAGCAAACAACCAAATTTATGTGCAAGTGGGAAACAGCTTAAACCAGACAGTGAGGGAACAAGAGATCCCCCCAGTGAGGTTGTAAGGTGTTTGCTAGCATCTGTACAAGCAAATCAACAATATTACTCATCAGGGAGATCTGCTGGGCTTCCTCAAAGCTTATGCATTGTGTAGGTGTGGGTCTTCTCAGCTGTGGAAGATTCCTTGGAACAGGAGCAGGCTTGAGCACTTGCCTCTGTGCCTCACACCAATCTGAGCAGCTAAGAAACTCAGGCAGGGCCTGGCAGCTGAAGAAATAATTTCTCTTTTCTCCTGACCTACAGAAAAGTGCTGGCATGGAGGTAGATCTGATCTTTTCTGCTAACGGCATCCTGACTTGTATAAGCAATTGTGTGGCCAGCAGGACCAGGAAAGGGAGCATTCTCCTGGCACTGGCGAGGTCACATCTGAAATCCTGTGTACAGTTTTGGGTCCCTCACTACAAGACAGACACTGAGGTGCTGGAGAAAGTCTAGAGAAGCTGATGCCTTAGGTTTAACTTTTATATTTTTCAAATTCTGTACTGCCTAGTGTGTAACTCTGAAGTTTTCGTGTGGTCTGTTAACTACTGTTCTCTCATGCTGGTTAGACATAACAAAGCCTCTCTAGGTTTGCTTTTCAAGGACACCTTGTTGTCCCAGGCCCCAAAATGTGTAAACTAAAAGCCTCTGAAGAGGAGGGGCAAACTTGGGGTAATTATATCATTAACTGAAGTTATAATTGGAGAATTAACCCTGATATGCAAATGGACCAAACTTATAAAAGTGTGAAGAACCCGTGACCCAGCGTCCATCTTGGGTGCAGTCTTTTTGACTGCCCAGGGTGTACCTTTGAAGGTCTTCAAATAAATACCTATTTTTATTCTCTTATTTTTGTCTGGCCTCTATTTTTAGGTAGCCACTTCAAGTTATCAAAGCAAGGTGGAGGTCAATGTCTTCTCCCAGGTAACAAGTGACAAGAGGAAATGGCTCAAGCTGTACCAGGGGATGTTTAAGTTGGATTTTAGGAACACTTTCTTCACTGAAAGGATTGTCAAGCATTGGAACAGACTGCCCGGGGAAGTGGTGGAGTCACCATCCCTGGAAGTATTTAAAAGATGTGTAGATGTGGTGCTTAGGGACGTGATTTAGTAGTGGTCTTGGCAGGGCTCAAATAACAGTTGGACTTGATCTTAAAGGTCTTTTCCAGCATCAGTGATTATGTTTCTATCCTCTGCCCACACAGCGCCTTCTGTTAACTTGTGTTGCCCCTTTCCTGATATCCTTTGTCTTTCCTTGTGGTTCTAATGACCACAGTCATGTCCCCTGAGCACCACAATACGCATCACCACACACAACATCATGAAGACTTTTCATAGGCATGCAAAATGTCTTTAGCTAGACCTGCATCATAATATGAACCTAGAGTGTGATGGCCTCAGAAAGTCAGAAACCATCAGGTTCAAATAAATGCCATGTTTGTGAGCCAAAAGGGTACTGAGCACATGCTTGTGAGCCCAAAGTCTACAGTATACATTCCTGCTCCTCTGTTGCCCTGGCTTCAAACCAGCACCCCTTGTTCGTGATTATACCATTCCAGCAGAGCAAATGCAAAAAAGCATTTCTGTGCTGTGTTTGTAACAAGGACGTAAATACACTGGGAGCATCTTCAATGAAGGGAGAAAATCTGGGAGAGCATGGGCTTTCATGTGGCATCACACCAATTAAGGGATAAATGGATGCAGAGAAAATGGTATTGTGGGAAGCTGAGCAGTCAGCATATGCAAGTCCCTGGGATAATACATCATTCCTATGCTACATGATCAGAAGGTGCTGCAGGGAGCCATGAGGTGTTTGACTGGGCAGTACTGATGGCTGTCAATCTCACAAAATGGTCTTGGGTGTGAAAAGTTTGTGTTCCACAGAGCAGTGAGGGGAAGGCTGCCCACGTGAAGTATACAGACCATGGAGACAGAGAAACGTAAATACATCGCTGTGTATGGACTGAAATGCTGATACCTCTGAAAGGCTGGACGTGCGGCTGCTGCCTTTTACTCTAATTGAAGAAGGAGTATTTCACCTTACCTACCCATCTTCAGATCAAATTTTCCATTCCTGAAAATGCCAAGCCTCACCTTCCCTATCTCCATGCTGTCATGGGACGCATCTCTGGGGTGCATTCACCCAATGCCACACTGCCCTCACAGCCAGTTGCTTTGCTAAGCCAAGATAACTTACTCACGTGGCTGGATTTTCCCCAGGGCTTGTTTGATCAGAGCTGCCTCTGCCTGATGCATCTCTATGCCAAGTCCACACATAACAAAAGTCTGCGAGGCACCTACAGAAGCAGATATCCACCTCTCCACAGACTTAATTTCTGAGGCATTTTTTGGCTTTTACTTTATGAGTCCAAGTCCTTGTTTCTCACTTTGATGGCTGTTTAATCAGATAGTTTAGCCTAAAATAAAGAGTCTCAAAATGGCTCCCGACACAGCTCACATTTAATTGCAATCCAACCATCCAGAACTTCTTCATGGTAAGGAATTACCCTGCACTGTTTAGGATATTATAAAATCTTAAATAAAAAATGCACAGATGCTAGTTTAACATGATAAAAAAAAGTCTAATGAACAGCTTGTAATCCAAACAATCCTCTCACCTAATTTGCTGTTCAGGTTAGATATTCACATCAGTAACCTGATATCAGTAACCTGATTATTACATCAGAAAGATATTTGTAACCCAAGAAATTAAAAATTCACTGTGAATTAAAAAGAAAAAGAACACCAAATAACTCAACAGAAGATATGTGGAAACTCATAGGTTTTTCACAGAAAAAGAATGGGGAAAATTCCAGAAATACAGAAATACCTTGAACTAGTCCAAACAAGAAGCCTAGCTGCTACTGCCCAAACAGAAAATTCTTTGTAATAAACTGCAGAGCAGAAGCATCCACTAGTACTTATTTCTAACTACACATGATGCGCTGAGAAAGATGTAAGTGCTAAAAAAGTAAAGGTTTTTCTCATATACAGGAGTCTTGCATAATTTCATGTGTCCATTAATTTACGCAAATATTTTCCTTTCCATTAAACATGTGAATAAAAGTCTGCTCTTTGGTTTGTATTCCATATTTATGGTACATATAGGTTAGTGGATTTCTCACTTGACTTGGTGAGACTTCACAGCAGCTTATCAGTAAGAAAGGAGTTAAAAAATCATGGTACGTTAATTACTCATAGACTCCAAAAATGGCATTGGTGCTGACATAAGGGAAACATACACACAACCTATGCCTTATATTTGGAACTGATAAACCTGAATAAACCCACAGGCATACACATGCACACACACACACAAATGCCTGCTGCTGCAAATTCAAACAAAAACTGCTTCTGTGTGCAGTTTCACTTCTCTGTGCAGCTGGAAGGATGAAGGCGAAAGCATCACTGGAGACTGTCAGTCACTGAAACCTATCCCCAGGGACTATAATTACCCAGACCCAACTGTTCAGCAAAGGGTACTAAAAGCAAAAGCTTCTGAATAATGCCATCTTCCTAATTACCTAAGGGTTTCTATCTTCAAGAGACTTGGCTGATCAATTCTCTTCTCTGAAACTCTAGAGCTAAAGTTCATGCCGTGCTAAGGGAGCAGCTTGATGAATCTGATCGCATTTGCTTTCCTCAAGTCCACACAGCAGTGAAAGCTGTTCCTCATCCCAGTGGTTCTGCCAGAGAAGAGTGAAGACCCAGCTGAATGATGCTACATATACATAGGCATCCAAACATCAAATGCTCTTTCAAAATGTATCTATAAAACACCTCAGCCTCTTATGTCTGCAAATTTAGATGAAAATCTCATGACAGTAAGCTTTTCTCTGAAATCTCTGAAAAGTCTGCTCCTTAATGGGCCAGAAGTTTCCCATTAACCACCTTGATTACTGTGCAAAAATACAGTCTGTGTTCAAATCCTGTGTTATCCCTGACTTTTGGGAGCTCTTGCACCAGTATCTCCACACGTTTCATTAGCCTGTGGCCAGAAATGAGTTCCTTTGTTCGAGAATATGTGGACTGTTATTTCCAGAGTCTGTCCCCTTTTCCTTTTTGCTATAAAAAGAAAGAACAGAAGACCCTAAAATACTTTCTCCGTACCAGTGGTTTGTAATATTTTTAGTTCACGTTCCCCTTTCTCTCTGTATGCGTTCAGTCCTTCCTCTGCTCCTGGCACCTGCTGCCTGCTATGGCCTACCCTGATGCTCTGTATCCAGCCTCTAGCCACCTTCTCCAGATCTGACACGTAATCTGTCTTCTTCCCTGCAAAGAAAACCTATGATCCCTACTCTGCAGCAAAGGGAGCCTTGCTCCCCTCTCCCTTCTCCCCAGCCCAGCCAAACTGCCTGGCCCGACTGCAGCCCCACTCTCTCCAGCCGCAGCCACCAGCCCTGCTGGCTCCTGCCGTCAGGGGTCCAGATGAAATGTCTGTCTTCACTGAAGCGCAGCTCCCCACGGCCCGTGTCCCCAGCCCTGCCTGTGGGCCAGATGCAGCCCCTGCAGGGGGAGAGAGGACGGGCACGGCGAGAAGGCAGCACCGCACCCACATGCACAGGTAGTGCTACGACCACAGCACAGCCTCTGAGCCCACAGTCACTCCATCCGCCACCCCATCCACCTCTGTCCATCCACCCTCACTCTCCACACCCCATCCCTGCGACTCAAGGCAAATACCTCGCTCTTCATCCTGCTGCCTGGGAAGCAAGAACACCTGGGGTACAGGGAGTTGGGAGACGCAAGGGCTGGTGGATGCTCCAGGGCCCACGTCCCTCCCTAGCTCCACGATCTGCCCTCGGCCTCAGTGCTGTGCCTCTCCCCTTCATGCAAACCATTCCCGGTGGCTGGGTGATTCCTAGTCAGAACTGCATCCCTACCTGCATGCCATTATTTATTTGTTATTCAAAGCATGTCAGCTTTGAATTTTTTATTCAAAGCATTCTTGCCTCTGCAGCTTGCCCGGGCAAGTGAAGCCATAGGAGCAGGCTCAAACACATCAGTCTTGATGCTAAGAGAGTTGTACTCTTTTAAGGAAGCTTATGCACTGATAGATCTCCAGAATGAAACACTGCCTCATAATTAACATTCATTGGATGTATTTATGTCAATGTGCAGCTCCAGCTCCAGCTCCAGCTCCAGAGGTTGATGCTCAGTGAATGCTTGTGACTCTGTGTGTACTAAAGAGATGTTCAGTCGCTTCAACTCCTCGTGAGTTAAAGCCAACTTTAATAGCAACCACAGGTTGGCCTGGCTCATAAGAATGAGTCACACACAATTTTTCAGCTGAAGGGATGGAATTTGATTCTGTTTCAGTGGAAAGATAGAAAAGCTCTCATTGTCTTCCTTTGAGCTGGATAAAAAGAAGAAAGGGAATAAAAAGAATAAAGAGATTTTCTGTGACACAGCTAATCATTTCAGAAAGATTTGTTTCTGATAAGTTTCATAAGTTCCATAAAACTAAAAGGTGCACGAGTTTGATTCAAACTTTTGTTAAACATTGTCTTTGGCTTAAAGGAAAACACACATAATTTCAACTGAAAAGAATTTTTCAGGCTTTTATGGGAAGAAGAAAACAGGGTTTTAAAATGGAACTCCCAGAGCAACCTCAGCTAATGCATTCTGTACCACGGCGTGATAGAAAGAGGAAAAGCTTGTGTTCCACATACACCAAGAGCACATTTTTAACAAGCTGTTCTTTATTGTACTGAATCACACTGTTTATATGTTTTTCCCTCTACAAACAATTTGTGTGCTTTAGACAGAGAAGGGAGGAACAAAGAAGTGAAAAAAAATGGCGAAACAAAGCAACTTATAAATGAACTCAGTTCCATTCAACTGAGATAATCAACACATGCTGTACTTCAAAACTGTTGGAAAGGACTGCAGAACTACTTCATTAGACAGGCTGTTGTATAAAAACCAGACCAACAGAGGCAAAATACCTTGTGAAACCATAGAAAATATCTATCAGCCATTAGAGCTGGATTTCCTCCCCCGTAGCATATCTTGTTGAGAGTGGATAAAATGTGTCATTTGGGCTGGAACTGCTAAAATCTGTCAGCAAGGTAATCCATTTCATTTTGCATCCTTCTCAACATTCCTTTTCCCCATCATGTTCTCTCTTCCTTCTCACTACTCTGTTTAATTGGCGTTTTTGATGCAGCACTGCAGATTCTGATGGTTTTCTCAAGACAATCACTGGTTTGGGCTTTAGAGAGCCCATGAGAAAGACAAAGCACATTAAATCCCACAGATGTCATCCTGAACCTCTGCCACATATTTCCCTCAGCAAGGAGGAGATTTCCCCCGGCAAAGAAAAGAAGAGCTCTAACCTTGAAAACTTACTGAATCCAATGTCCTGCAAATGGTGGAGGTGACAGAGTCACCTGGGTGTTTCTGCCTGGTGTTTCTGTGGATATTTTGTTCTTCGGTTATTACTCATTTGGCAGACCTTTCTGGAGGCACAGTACCTTCAGAAGATATGGAGTCATTGACCCCTTCTTCTGTGATTGTCCACCAGCCACTCTCTACAGAAATGCAGAACCACAGGATGTTTTTAATGCTCCTCTGACCTGCTCTGATTACCTTGCAGAACTCACTCAGAAGAAGGGGGATTTTTTCCTCTAATCAGCAAGCTTGTTTGTGCATGTCCATGGAGGCCACACAAAACCCAAACAGCTTATGAGCAGAAATGCAGTGGAGCATGAGATGGGCTCCATCTCTGCATGGTTCCCTTGCCTATGCTGGCACAAAGGCAGAAGAAACACCTGTGTCCCACTGCTTTAATAAACAACAGCTTGCAAGTGGTGTGGCAACAGGATCCATGCATGAATTTGGAAGACACAAAGCAATAATGAGCAAGAGCCATATGTCTTCCTGTGTGACAAGTGAAAAGGTGCGAAAGGAGCCACGACCTGCACAAAAATGATTAATACAATGAACGGTGCAATTTTTTTGTGGAACCCAGGGATACTGCCCTGCTAATCAACCACAGAGGGGAACTGTGCTGTTCAGAGCTGCTATCAGACACCAGATCTCACTAGGAAAACTGCTTGATTTTTATACGTTACTTTAACTACACTGGTATCTTTATGGTAGATCAGTACTTTAAAAGAAGCTGCATTACAGTGAGTATGGGAGTGAAAACCTGGCTATACAGCGTCATTTAGCTGTAGCCTCACTGAAAGCTGCACGCAGGTCTGCTGCTCTGCTGTGCTGGTGCAGTGTGGAAATCAGTTCACAGCTGGTTTAATGAGAGAATGTCAGAGTCTGCTTGTGAGGGCAAGCAACACAGCAGATGGATCCGTGGAGCTGGCCATGCACACAGTTAGGAGGGTGGAAATGAAAGCTGGGGGGTCTTGAAAGGCTTCGGCTCACAGGTCTGACAGTTTTTGGGCTCTGGGCAGCCTTTTCCAGAGCATGAGGGTTGGGAACATGCTGGCACTACAGGGTTCCCCTTGGTCAGTGCTCTGTGCTGGAAATGTTCCATCCTTGTCACAGTCAGCTGTTTCAGAGACCCTAATCTTAACCTAGGATTTGGTCACCAAAAACACAGTTCAGCTGCACACCAGGTTCATTGGGTAGGTTTCCATACCAGCACACAATGGGGAAAAGCTACAGGTGTGCTTTGTGCCAGTGATCAAACAGCACAAGGTGGGGTCTGGCTGTCCAGCAACCTATGTCCAAAGAAGCCTTTCCTTTACGTGTGTGTGTATATATATATACATACATACATATATATATGTATATGTTTCATCTTTACATTGCATAATGTGTTCTCCTCCGTCACAGTCTTATATCATACACATGCTTTACATTGTTTTAATTGGCTAAATATCCATATATTTAGTACATGAAAATGTTACAATCACTAACAATATCTTCATTCAGTTAGTGTCATATCACTGGATATTATATTTGGATATCGCCTCATCCATTCAGTTTCCTCCACACTACACTTTCAGTGTCTTGTTCAGAACTCAGTTGAAGAAAGACATAGTTTTTCTGTTTGTTGGTCTATTATCAGTTGTTTTCTCAGACTTTCTAACAGTGCCCTTATACTACTGCAAGAATTATATGTCTCATTTCTCAGGTCTCAGTAGAAGTGCTTTCACCAGCTGGGGTGACTTCTCCAGATCACTTTCAGCACTTCAAGACACAGTTGCTTGTGCAATGGTAAAGACAGCATGAGACCTCTTCACAAACAATCTGAAGATCAGAAATAAATCTTCAACACAAACAAATCACCATGTAAATGGTACTGGTAGTTGATGTGAAAGGAAGGGCCATAAGAAACTGAATTGTCCAAGAAGATGGAAGCTGAAAACTGATGAAACTCAAGGCTGATGAATACCCCTATGTATTTCTCTCATGTCATTTGCACCCAAAAAGTAGAAAGGAGGAAACTCACTGAACATTCCCAGATGGCAGAAAAGAGAATTTGGAAATACCCCAACAGTTCCTAAACATGATGATAGGAGACCTGTTTTGGAGGCAGGATTAAGAGTAGAATTACAAAAAAAAGGTCCAAATGGTGTTGCTATCTTGACTGTGGAGTATTGACTTTTAGAAGTATTGACGTCAAATCTCTTCCTGACATTTGGGTACTCTGGCATTTCTCATCTGCAGAAAATGCTGGTATATACATTTCAGTCACTGGTAGGAAATGCAAGTGTGCACCAGTCCCTTGTCAGCCTGCCCTCAGGACAGAGTCTGGTGCATGTGTCAAGCAGGCTAAGCATAACAGATGGGACTGGAGGATGGATACTTGCCAGTAATAGAAATCAAACAGGGAGCTGTGTTCCCATGCCTGGATGAAAGATCTAAACAGGCAGAACAATTTATAAACCTGCAAACTGACAGAAAACCTGCATCTCTCATGCGGCAACTTCCTCAAGCCCTGCCTAGGTGGATTGGGCTGTGACTGGAGAATGTGTGTGGAAACATGTGGACTGGATTCTAGGCTTGGTGAAAACCTAGGGTCTTGAGGTAAAAGAGAAATTAAGTTCTTTAAAATGTGTATTTTATCCCTTTTGTTCTTGTCTCATCTGCTCTTTCTCATCTGTTCTGCATTCACTTTTCCATTTATCACACCCATGCTTATTTAACCTACACACAGAAAGACAGAAATAAAATAAAGCACTCTGGGATCACTACGCATGAATGTTGTGTGTGTTAGATGTTTTTCCCAACCCTTTCTCTGGCTATTGAACTGTAACTTCCAGGATCCAGGGGCTGTCAGCTAATCTTGTACAAGGATTCATCCATGGCTGGTCTTTAGACACTGGCACACTAAACATGAATAATGGTAATGATGATACATCCTGCACAGTGTCACACAATTAGCTTCTCTTTGACCTATAACGAATCAATGAATCAAACCTGTGGCCTGGCCACTTAGTGTAGGGGGTCCTTGGGCTCACTTACTCTAGAGGGTCCTTGGACTCAACATGTTCATGCAACTGTTCCCTGAGCATCTCTGGGACTCACACAGTCCAGAATTGTCGGCACCCAGTGTATCAAAAGCATTATTTCATCCCTAGGAAATAGCAGAGGTGGAAAATAAAGGTAGATTTAAATATGCTTTGGCAAGTTTTGTGGGGGTTTTTTTGTTTTGGTTTGGGGTTTCTTTGGTTTTTTTTTTTATAGCGTGTTGTAAAGTGCAGTTTAGTTAGGTGGCTCATGCCTTCTCCAGAGAATAAGAAGCAAATTTAAGCCAAGTTTCCTGTGCTGAGACTCGGGAGAATGGGAATACTAAGTATTTTGTCAGAAAAGATGCAAACAGTATCCTAGGGAGTAACGTGTGTGCCAGCTTGTGTCAGGGTGCTACCGCAGCTTCCCAGGCTCCTGTGCAAACAAGCCACAGCAGGGCATTGTTGGAAACATGTGAAGCGTGGTGGCTCTGTTTGTCTTTTCTGCCAGTTGTTCCTGCTCTGCTATGGTTCTGATGACTGTCCCAAAGGACAAAAAAATCCATTTCCAAAGCAGAACATGTGTGAAAAAAGAAAATGCTTTCAGAGGGGCCAAACCTCCCCTCCTTCCTGATGTGTAGAAGAGCAGTGTATGCCCTCTGGTCCCGTGCTCCCAGGCTGTGGTGGAGGGGAGGTGGCAAGGGGTTCTTGGGTGACCCATGATGTACAGAGGGGTGGCAGTGCTGTGCTCCCCCAAACAGACACTTGTCCATGCACTGGGCAGGTGTCTCTGCCTGGGTGTTTTGTCCACAGCCAAGAGCAGTGGAGATCACTGCAGCTGGGAAAAAGGAAGCCAGAGAGTCCTATGGCCCTTTCTGACCAGAAGAGAGGTCACCCTGGCATTGTACTTTGCTGCTGTACATAACATCTGGGACTCTGAATGCATGTGTGAGGCAGGAGCACCCTCAGAGACTGGAGGTGAAAGGCAACACAGGATGGAAAACTCAAAGCAATTAAACAGTGGGTTTTGAGGTGGGCTCACATGTTTCCCTGTAGGGTAATGCTGATGTTGGTAAGTGAAAATTAAATGTCTTTTGCTAATCCCCACAGGGTGACAATACCTGTCAGATGTAGCCATAACTCGTACTCAAATCTCTCTCACGTCCTTCAGCTCTTGAAAGTAATAGTTATCTTCAGCACCTCTGGGCTGGTATGCTGTCACTGAACCGGAAGAGAACTGAAGCTGCCATCAACTCCTGCAAGATGGGACGGAGAAAACAGAAAGAAAAAGAAAATAAAAAGAGAAAATGAAAGGAGGAGGAGGGAGCCCCATAAAGTTTGCTTGCTGGTAAACTTTCCCAACCTTCTTTGGTTTATTCTCTCATTTCTGGCTCAATGGAAGGTTTCCCAATCTTATTTTTCACCCCTTCTGTACCATTTTCCTCCAATTTCCTTATGAGAATCTGAGTAAGATATTGCAAAAGCTTTTCTAAACTGAGATGTAAGTAACAATGCTTTGCTTTTTTCTGCAAAGTCTGAAACTCTGTTTCAGAAGGAAATTGAATGAGTTTAACAGTTTCCCCTGTACAAATGTACACCAGTTACACACCTGTTTTCCCCTTTTGTCCTTTTGTTTGTTTGTTTGTTTGTTTGTTTGTGTATTTGGTGGTTTGGGGTTTTTTTTCATTTTGTTGGGATTTTTGTTTGGTTTTTTGTTGTTGTGGGGGTTTTTTGTTTTGTTGTTGTTATTGTGTTTTTCTTTTTCCTTTTCTTTTCTTTCTTACAAGGGCGTACAGACTAGTAGCTGACTGGTTGTTGCTGTAGCTGAACTGCCAGCTGTGTCGTCCCTGAGATCATCTTGGCTCTACTCCTCTCAAACAAGTTGCACTGTTTACCTTTTGAACCACCTGCTGGTGCTTCTCATGTTCTTCACAAGATCTTAATAACTCATATTTAACTAGACAGGATTTAAAGGGCTTAGGACACCAAATAAATAATAAGTTAAAATACCCAAAAAAGAAGGTTGACCGTTTAGTCTGGCAGCAAAAATGAATCTCCAAAAAAGGGACAGAAGACCCTTTCTTTACTGACATCAGATTCATTCTCAGGTAATTTTTTGAGGTCACTGGCATTGCTTCTGATAGAGCTGCTTTGAGGACAAAGTTTCTACGCAGGTTTGGTTACAAAGAATTTTGGGAAAGTTGAAAATGGAGGCTAGTGCTTAGGTCAAAGAGCTGTCATTGACTGTTATTTCCTTGTCTAAAAGATGTGTCTAAAGTACAGACAGTGCAGAGAAAATCTATAAATGAAGAATTTATAAAACAAGGGGTCAGTGGGCTTTCTTGATCTAGAGCAAAGAATAATCAGGGCTGCAGACAAGGTGCCTAGAGATATGGGTGACAGTAATTAGTTTCATGCTGTGTTTAAAAGATAACATTGTAGATGCAATCATCAACAGCTCACAAGACAACAGAGGATGGGTTCAAATAACATACATAGAGAAAGAAGGTACAGCAGGTCAGCACAGTGTGAAATACTCAGATTTCCTTCTGCCTGGTACTAATTAATGAAATGTGTAGAAAAATATGTCCAAATTTGATTCAAAATTTGTTTTACTTATTGTGCATGGAACATAAGCTTTTGTGGTGGGAGCAGCAAAAACTTCAGGGCAAGGTTTAGGTGTAAGGCTTGGCACTGCTCATTCCCCCCGGACTTTTAAAAGCCCTGTTTAATAAAGACCCAAACTGCTCCCTTCTCAGCTGACTGACAATCTTTAACCTGGGAGGTGCCCAGCTGGCTGTAAGGTTGTTATGTAGGTGGTTATTAATTGATTTGGTTTGAAGATTCACCTCCTTGCTTCACACATGCCTTTACTCTGCTCCCCAGAGTGGTGTGTCACAGCACCAGCTCTGGGATGGTGAAAGATACTGCCAGCCTGGGGGGACTGCAGTAGGAAAGTAGGATTTGGAAGATGAAGGAAGGAAATAGGATCTTGTTTCCCTTTACCACCAGAGCAAGACAGAAAAGATGGAGAAGGCAATACAGCACACCCTGTGTTTCAGAATGACCATTTGGAGTAGATGAGGAAGCAACTTCAAGCTGGGTTTTCTGTGTCATGATGAAGTCACATCTTTCAACCTGCTCCTGGGAAATCTCTGTCCAAGGCACAGCAGAGTGAGGAGGAAGATAGCTCAGTAACAGCCAGGAATGGAAACTATTCTTACAAGGTATTCAGAAACAGGAGGTGAAAGCCGTTCAGTGCAAGCAGGAAGAGGCTAAAAAAGGCAGGCAGTCTCAATTACACAAGCTGGGATCGTAAGGCTGCTCCTTTTCTGCGTGAATATCAAGCACTCTGATTGTGGGCTTTGGTAGGCAGTAGTTTATTCAGGTTCACTTCAGGCTCATAGAATCACAGAATCATTAAGGTTGGAAAAGACTTTTAAGACTGTAACCTTAATTACTGTCATGGTTTAGCACAGTTTGGAGTTGTAGTTAAGGAGGGCTCCATCAGCCACGGAAGGGATTCTTTTGCGAAGAGGTGCTTACAGCTTCCTCTAGACCCGACAGAACCAATTAACTGGCTAGTTTGAATATTGGCAATTCTTTTAAGCCACTTAAGAAGCTTGACATGCCTCTGTGATCCACATTTAAGAAAAAACAAACCCCAGGAAAGCTCTCTTGCTTCCGGCTTTTGGACAGGTAACTGGGGTGCCAGTAGCGCGGCCCAACGGGGCCGGGCCGGGCCCTGCTCGGTGTGGCCCGGCTAGGTCGGCTGCGGCGGGGCTTGGCTGAGATCTCAGCCGCTCCTGCTCGCTGGACACCCGGCACAGCCCCCTCAGTGCGGGCCGGGCCGGCCGGGAGACAGCCCCGGAGCTGCGCGGCCCTGTTCCACCCGCGGCCCTGCTCCGTGCGGGCGGCCCCCGCTGCGGCTCGGCCAGGCCGGCCCCCGCCCC
>VZTI01004732.1:1174989-1249533 GCA_013397865.1 Struthidea cinerea
GTGATGAAGACCCTTGCTCCCAGGGAAGAAGAAGACCTCTGTTCCTAGAGATGAAGATGCTCCCAGAGATAGGTGAAGAGAACCTTTGCTTCTGAACAGCTCATCCTTAAAAATGGTACCCCATTAGCTAAAGGAAGCCTCGAAAGCAGTTGTGGGGAAAGCTGTAAGTCGAGGGAAGGGACTTTGCATGCAAGTAGAGAACCATCCCGGGCAGCTGTCTTGCTGTGACACTGAAGCCATGAGAGAACTGTTTCTTGTAGCAATGTCTCCATAGCATGAGCGACTCCTCTCCCTAAGTGAACTGAGGAAAGGTTATTATAGAGGTGGTAAACTGACTGGAAAATCTCAAGGGTTGTCTTTTTATGTTTTCAGTGGGAGAAGGGAGAAAGGTAGGGGGAAAAGAAGTGGTCTGAAGGTTTGGTCTGATTCTGACTTTTTTTCTTTTAATTCTGTTAATAAACTTCTTTATAATCTTTTAAGTTTTGTGCCTGCTTTGCTTTCTCCTAGTTCTTATCTCACAGAAAGAAAATAAGTAAGTAATGGATATTTCAAACCAAACCACTACAGTTACGCAGCAGGATGAGAGACAGCTGTACTTAAAGAAATTATGTGTAAGCTGTACATACTTAAGAAGGCTTACTGCATCTATGTAATGTTCATAGTGTGCAACTTTTTGCTTGGTTAATGGAAGAAACATTCTGTTTCCAACAGAGATCAGGCAAAAACTTTTCCATTTGTGCAGAAAAGGTAATTTCCTTTACGCTGTCTGCAGATCAGAGTTTCAAAGGCAATAGCTACTTGATAGGAAACTGCTAGCAGGTATCAGCCCTGTACCATGTGTAGGGACTGCTATGTGTCCCAAAGAGGATGCCCAGTATCCAGTAGGCTGGAGATGGGCTGCCTTCGTGAACCACTGAGTTTCAGGCTTAGCTGAGTAACTGCTCTGCACAAATAGGTAGCTGAGATGACTTTCCTAGAAATAACCCAATGAGCTTAAGGAAACACATCTCAGTTAATGAACAAAGTTCCAGGAGCATAGCAATTACTCTCATGTTTCTTTGGCATTTTCGTTACCTTAGGCGGTACAGTAAAGAGGAAGCTGAAGGTCACTGATAAGACAGGAAAATTCCATCTGAAACAGTTCCTTTTGTCACTCTGAAACTAAGGCAATTTCTCTTTTCTGAAGCATAAATATTCCTGGGTTTTGAAATCAAAATGTCCAGTATATTTCATAGACACTTAGCTTATTTTACACAAAATGTGTGAATGAATGACATTTTGTCTGGTTCCATGGGTCTTTTCAGGATACTTTCCTTTTTCAGCTATATGTTCTGAAATCCTTTCAATAGCTTCCTAAATTACCCTTTACTACGTCTAGCAAAAATATCACTACAGAAAACAAGGAACAGCACAATATTGAGAAAAGAAATACAAAACATTCAGATGAGCAACAGGGAAAACAGTCATGACCTTTTTATTTATACCAGGCAAACTTTATGATACATGTTATATGTATTCTATTTTATCAGTGTCTCTGGGACAACTGCCAATACACTAGCATAGCCAATTAATCGGGAAAGCAAAGACTACTCCTTGAACATCATCATGATAGCAAATTTTCCATTTAGCAAGACATACATAAAATGGTAAATCCTGAACAGCAGGATTTAGACTGAATAGCTGGTAAGTCAAGGGCCTGATCCATCACTACATTACTCTTATTTTACAGAATACCTCTGTCAAACTCAACATATTTCTACAAGCATAAACCCCAGACAAACATGTTGGTGAGTCAAGAGACTGAGACTGACACAATCAATAGTTTTTTGGTTTTTTTCTTAGTCATTTAATGTCTTTCTGGATTGTTTTTCTGCCTCAAGGAAATAGTAATTTAAGACCTGATTCTTCCCAGAACATGTGTTGCTTCCACAAATGCTCCTTATGACAAAAGGAAGGCAAGGAACCATACAATAAATGCAGGAAGCATGTATGAAATAGATGCCCAGCAGATAGGTCACCCTGCCTGGTAATGGGCATGAAGACTAAGCAGGAGGTGCAATATTAGTGTCTGACCCAAACCACAGAGAGACTCAATTCTTCTGCTGACGTTAGAGGCTGATACTTTAAAAACACCATGATCACATCTGCATGTAGAGTCTCAGCTCTGCCCCCTCTGCTGTGCACCATACAAAGGCTTGGCAGAGGAATGCTGCCAGTCAACACAGGAAAGTGTCAGACTGTTTCAATCTAAGACAGTGGCCATTCAAAAGTTTTGGCCAGCATCAAAGGAAAGGGAGAGCCACAGTATTAGAAAGAAATAAAAGCAGCAAACTTAGCATCTGATAAAAATGATACAGTGCAAGACTCACTGCATTTTTCTGACAGCGGTAGACTGGTGTCTGTTGACACTGCCCTTGACTTCTTCAGAGAGTCCAGCTTTCCCCACCATGCTCTGGCAGCCCCAAGCCATCAAGGACTAACTGGAGTCTCGATTCAACAGGGATTCCAGATACTTAACAATGCTCAGGCATCTAAGTATTTAAGGAGTGATTCTGGCATTGAAACACAGATTTCTGGACTCCTTCAAATGTCCTGGGATACCTGAGACACCTTTCTTGACCATGACACAGAAGAGAGCCTGTGGGAGAGCTGCACATTGTGGCGGCATCGGAGGCCTGGCAGGATGCCTCAGGTGTTCTGCATGTCACTGGGTACACGTTTGATGGGTACACTCTGTCTAAAGTATGATGGGGAAACAATCCTTCCACATAGTGTGTGGTTGGTAGTCATCCTGCTGCCTCAGGTTTCAGGGAGGCTGAGTCATGTCAGGAGCTTCCTGTCACTTTCAGTTGAGTATGTACTGGTTTAGAGCCATAATTCTGATAGCTGGAATACATGCGACTCTGATCCTTTGTATTGCAAGAGTGAGCCTCACTTGTGAAATAACTGGATTGATTTACACAATGATTTTCATAGAACATGGAATTATAGAATACCATGTTGGAAAGGACCTCAAGCCATCTGGTACAACCTTTCTTTGCAGATGCATGGTCTAGACAATACGGGCCAGCACCCTGTCCAGAGAAGTCTTAACAGTGTCCAGTGCTGGGGAATCCGCCACTTCCCTGAGGAGGTTATTCCAACAGTTGATTATTCTCATTGTGAAATATTTTCCTCATGTCCAGTCAGAATCTCCCCAGGAATAACTTGTACCCATTACCCTTTGTGTTTTCGATGTGACTCCTTGCAAAAATGGAGCATCCAACTTCTTTGTAGACACTCTTTAAATGCAGGAACAGTATTTAATACACTGATAAGGTCTCCCTTAAGCCCCAAGGAGGAAGAAACATGGTTTTCTCATCATTTCCTTCCATGGAAATCTTCCCAGTCCTTTGATCATCTTTGGACCTTCTCCAGTCTGTCCCCACCTTTTCTGCATAGCAGGGACCAAAACTGAACACGGTATTCCAGGTGTGGCCTGACAAGCGCTGAATAGAGTGGGATAAAGGGTTTTTTATCCCTGTTGAGGATGTCCTTGTTGATGCAGCCCAACATCCTGTTGCCTTTCTTTGCCACAGCAGCACACGTTCATATTGAGCTTGCTGTCCACTGGGACCCCACGTCCCTTTCCACAGAGCTGCTCCCCAGCCGGGCAGATCCCAGCCGGGCAGATCCCAGCCTGTGCTGCACTCCTGGATTCTGTTTTCCCATGTGCAAGACATTACATTTGTCCTTGTTGAACCTGATAAGGTTCTTGTTAGCCCACTCGTACAGCCTATGCAGGTCTTCCTGCAGGATGGCTCTCCCTTCCCAAGTGTCCACTTCACTCAGTTCAGTATCACTGGCAAACTCCATCAGGATGGATTGGTCCCATCACCCAGATCACTCGTGATGGTATTAAACAGCGTTGGGCCCAATATCCATCCCTGGGGAACCCACTGGTGACAGTTTCCAGTTTGAAAAGGATTAACCACCCCCTCTGGGTGTGGCCAGGCAGCCAGTGCCCACCCACTGCACAGACCCCTTGTCTCCACCCTAATGCATCAGTTTCTCTGGGAGGTTCCTGTGGGAAACTGTATGAAACACCTTGGAGAAACCTTGGATTTTTGTGGTGGACAATCTAATAAAGACAGTCTTGGTAACCGAGGCAGTTTTCCAATCCTGAATTAAGCCACTTAAGTCAGACTAATTGAGAAGGAAAACAGGTAATGGAGTTTATTTCTATTTTACAGTTCTCTGGAGAAAAATGGTTCAGCCAGTATATAAAGTGCCAAGTGTACTGATAACTAAACATTTAAGTGAATGCTATGGTGGGATTAGATAATCTCAAAGGACAAATGCCATAGGCAAACAGAAACATACTGTGAAAGAGAAAGCACCTCTAGAATACTTGACATGGAAGAGGTTTTGAAGAACAGATGAAAGAAACACGTAGCAGAGAGCACAGAGAAATAATTGATCGCACAATGAAATGGGAAGAAAGATTCAATGGCATTTTACAGACTTTCTGTTACTTGATTAATTCCCATGAGAACCCTCAATATACCATGACATTCTCCATAACCTTACAATTTGTTTGTCCTATGACCTCTACACAAACCATTATGTTCACTTTTCTTTCCTACTTTCAATGGGTTTCTTCTCCCTTTAAAGTACCAGGCAGTAATATCTGTAAATAACATAAAGAAACACCTTAGATCAACCTGTCAAGAAATTAAAGATTTTTTTTGGTGGATTTTATTAGTTGTTGTTGCTGGGATTTTTTAACTAAGAAGAGTGAAAAAGAAATAATATGCTCTGGATGGCAACTAATGTCTTTATTTAGTTAGGTGGACATACGCAAAGGAATATACATTCAAAACATCTTATATTTTACGGTATGTAAGGTGAAAATCCAAGTTATTTCAGTTGACAGTGTGCTTCAACCCTTGTCTTTCAGCTGTTGAGAACTGCATGGAATGTGAACTGCCTCTGGGTTTGATTCTAATCTCACTTGTGCTAATGTAAATCCAAAATAACCACTCTGAAGCCAGTTTAAAATGCTGTAATTGAGGGAAGGATTAAAGCTTTAAGGGCATTTTTAAAAATAGGGATTGAGGTACCTGGTCCCTGAAATATCAATTTAAATCAGATTAAAATTTGACAGAGGAGTTTATCCTGCTGTCAGTTATGTGTTACCGTGACCTCAGCAGCATTCAGTGCTTGGGTATTTCAAAGATAAAAGCTCAGTTTTGCATCATAACATTTCTAGCCTGCTGATGGAAGTGTTAACAGAGTGGAGTTTGGCCCTTGCCTGGCATCAAAAATATACTTTCATTTTTGGTTAAGTTTCTTATACCACAAAGCTGCAATCAATGCATGTACTTGTATTTTCTCCCTTACTGATACTGGGCATCTTTGAACATTTGTTTCATATTTTCAAGGAAAACTCATCATCTTAGCATTTTTTCTTAGCTGATATTTGAATGAACATACATTTCCTTTTCTTTTCCCTTTTGTCTGTCCTTGTTGACCATGCAGAGATGTTCAGTCCATAGAGGCAGTGAGCTTATTCACTGTGAATGAATTATCAGATAAAGTCAGCTCTGTCCTCTATACTTCAGTACAGAACTTACATCTAAAAATATTTCATTATTTCCAAATATTCTTGATAGTTTTCATGTGTTTATTTCAGTGAAGACCATTTTTTGAATGCTTTTATTAGACCACAAATTACTTATTATTTTCAGTGTGCCATGGTCACCTAGCATTATTTCTTCTCCCTAATTAGATGATTGCATTATTTGAATCAGAAAATAAGAGAAGGCAGATAGGGACCCATAATAATTAGCATATATCTGTAGAACTTTCTTGATAAATTTCAGCTCTGGCACAAGAACATTCTTATTAACCACTTACATATTAAATTACCTTTCTGTTTTCACTGCAGAATATTTGAAGCATTTGAAGTTTGAAATTCTTCTTTGTACAGAGATGTTGGTACATGGTTAATCTGCCTTGTGTGGTTGATCCACTTTTGACAGCTGAATGGGTGACTGACTGTGGCTACCAAGGAGCCTGGGTGACTAACGCAGGGGACTGAAGTGATGGAGTGCAGTGGATGGCTCTGCTGACATGGGGACCATGGGACAGATCTCTCTGGCAGGCAGAGTCACCATGCTGGAGTCAGAGGGGAGCTGTGGCAGAGGTTCGGAGAGCTGAACATAAGCATCTGGGAGACTGAAAGGTATCTCAGACCTCCATGTATGGGACACAGTCTGCAGACTTTCATGTAAATGGGACTCAAACAGAACCCCTAAAATGGCACAGGTTGCGAAGCGTGGGCAGCTGAGCCCTCGTCCTCACAGGCAGTGATACCAGCAGGTGAATCAGCCAACCAGCCTCTAAGAACACAATTCAGCTCAATAAATGTTGGGATCCAGCCCAATTGCACACAAGACATTGAGGCACATGAGGTGCAAGACCCTTGAGGGATGCACAGCCTTCTGGGACAGCCACTAGGTGCTACGTTGGGTGTGACAGAGCATCTAAAATGATGACCTATGTCTACACTGAGCCAACTGCATAAATATTTAGATGGCTATTTTAGGATGAACTGAATCATTCCCCAAGCTCTGATGGTTGTTTTGACTTAATTACCACTGGCTATAACAATAGACCATATGCCAGTGCCTGCTTGTGAACGTGGTTGGGAAATCCCACCCTTATTGTCTATACCTGCCTATGTGGATATTGAATAGGCAAACTATGACTACTCACATGTCTATTTAAATTGAAAACTAATTGGAGATCAGTGTGTCCTGAAGGCAGAAGTCAGAAGGGGGAGCAGAGGAGAGAGAACCTGGGAAATGCAGAAACTAGAACTGGGTATATGTGACCGGGGAACATTTGTCTAAAGAAATAGGAAATCTGTAGCCTAAATTAAGCTAGAGAACAGCACTGCTGGGCAGAACACCCAGAAACTAACAGTAAGGCTCAAAAGTGTAGGATATGAAACTAGAAAGGGTTAAGATAATAGAGATATGTCCCACTTGTCATCCAAATTGTAACACAGATATTGAAAAGTATGCATTGGTGAGGAGCAGCAGAAATGAAGAAAAATGTCATGGAGGAGTACTGTAAAAATGCAAGAAATATGACTGAAAGTAATATGAAGAGAAAATACAGGGGAAGAGGAATCTGTTTGAGTCAAACTCAGTTCAGAGAAGGACAGCTGAAAAGGTTTTTTGCAGAATGTTGCTATGCATCTGACAATTTCTTATATTTAGATATGTACAGAGATTGCAGTATTATTAGGGAGAAATACTGCCAGATACTTCAGTGGTATAGTATAGCGTAGCAGGATGACCACATTTTTTACAGTTTGGCCTTAGACTGTGTGTGACTCATAATCCTACGTTGTTCCTAGATAATATGAAAATTATTGTTACATTAGGTGGTAATGTTGCTCATAATTTGATTACATTTAATCAGTCTCTGTAAGTGGATAGGCTAAAAAAAAAGCCTCCAAGTAGTTTTCTAAATACGTTACTGTTATTTCAAAATGGCAAACTTTGATAAATTAGGGGAAGTAAATGGTGAAGTGGATTGTATTTGCATTGGATTTGTGGTGAACCCAAAGTCATGAGTGCCAGGAAAGCATAGAATTTCCTCGATCAACAGAACAAAATTTATTTGAACCTTAAATATCCAGTGATGGAAAGAAACATGTCTGAAAGGGCTTCTTGAGGAGAACTGCAGGGTGTGAGGAAGAGGAGAAATGACGAAACAGCCTTAAAAAACATCAGAGCTGAGAAGCAATTTTTTAATGCTTTAATATAATAGTTTTCTAGTGCTACATTCTTCTCAACTTTTAATTTCTTTGTTACCATTCTGCATGCCTTAAATTAAATAAAAGAGAATAGAAGAATGAGGGGAGGCCATTGCTGAGAAATGTTCTTGAGAGAGCTCTTAAGCCATATTTTCCATTTGCAGTATCACAGAACAGGGAGTAAATACGAATGAATGGCACCAGCAAGTGTCTGAGGAACCCTGCAAAGTGGAAATGACATTTTCCCAAGGCAATACGTAGCTGCCAGTGTAAGCCTTTTTGTATCTCTCCCTGGACCCGTCGTGTGCTACGGAAGGCTCAGGCAGACAGAGGATGGAAGCGAGGAGTATCTGCTGCCTGGAACTCATTCCCACAGCAGAAGGATGTCAAGAGCTGGTGGTGAAAACAGTTTGACATTATGTGTTTTCTCATGGATCATGGAAACACTCGCAGAAACATGTTTGCAAGAACTCCAGATGTGTGAGGTGACGTTGGGGGGACACCAAAATGTCCAAGCCCAGAACAGACTGCCCCGGCATCTACTGGTTTGAGAGCGCTGTACTGCCCTGTGCCAGGCCAGGCATTGCAGTTCATGCTACAGATCCTCCCTGGTCACCACCTCTGCCTGGATGTTTGCCAGGGTTTTTTAATGAGGGAAAGAGAGGAAAATAAAAGCTTTAGAGGTAGAAAATGAAAAATTCTTATTAGCACTCATAGCCTGCTCTGTGTTTTGAAATATCAGGTTGTCTGGGAAGCCCAGAGGGACAGATGTTCTCTCCTGCTTTTTGTTTGCACAACACTTAGCAGTGAGAATGACTAGCTCCTATTTGGGACATTTGGGAATAAGACTGTACAAATGAGACTATTAACTCTTCCTCAGACAAATGCATCATCCCTTTAGTGGTTACTGGATTCTGAAGTGCGTTTCAAAAGAAAAAAACACCACAAAAACCATTTCCCAAAATAGCAAAATACTGATTTTGCTTTAAGAAGTCTTGAGGGTAATATGTTTCCTTTGCCTAAAGGAAATCTCTCCGCTATAATGTAATTTCTGATCTTATTATGTACTTTCCCCACTAATTATTACTATTCCTTCTCAGTTTGGACTTTAATTATAAAATATCAATTACAATTTCTGCATGTTTATTGGATGGAATGGCTATCCAATCCAACAATTATCTGGAGTACTACACCGATTTCAAGCTCAAGGTTCTATCTTTTTAGAAGGAAAAAATAATATGAAAACCTGCCAGTCCCTGACTGACCACAGAAGATAATTCCTTCATACCAGTTTTGACAATAAACTATGAAAATTGACAATTAAGATGTTTTCCAAAGCAATTCTCCAGGTTTGCTAAATTTTTAATGATTATTTTTATTAAAGGTATGAAAAACTATCAAAAAAGGTAATTGCGTAGCTTTCAGCATGGGAAAAAGGTGAGATGGAACATTTTTATTACACAGATTTGAATGTGTTTGATTCAACTGTTTCACGCTTCATCAAGTGCAGTTGCCGGGCCCTGCTGCTGCTGCTGCTGGGCTACACTGTCCAGGAAATGTCCGGATTCATATTCTAGGGATGAACAGCTAAAAGAGCTCCAGGGCAAGTTTTGTATTTTAAACCGCAGTCTGGCTTCATTATAGAAACACACAGGAGTATATCTCCATTCACTTCAGAGGTGGTGTTTTTGCATTTGCATTGACAAGGAATATCATCCTTGCTGGCTGGCTTTTGCAGTGCTTGGGATAAGTGTTACATCTCCGGGCTGCTGGCTGCAGTAACGCTGTTCCTCCAGTAAACCATGGCAGCATGAATAAGGGTGGCATGGGCTAGTCCTAATATTGAATGTATGGAGGGTTGGGAACCTCCATGCAAACCTCAGTGCATCACCTCTCCTTGCTGAGTCTGTTTTCTGCCACACTGTTCAGTGTGGTCAATTCTAATTAATTTACCTGAGCTGATTTTGCTGCAGTGTGCTTGATACAGTAAGAAATCTGTCCAGAGTCGGATTGTCAGAGACATGCTGGTGATGGGTGGGGGTGGGGATGGGTGGGGAAGTATCCCACCCTTGGTGGATTTTCCTGCGGCAACAGCTGGATGTGCCTTCCTCTTCCGTCTGCTTGATCTCACACAATACATATTCACACGTGTTTTGCATCCAGCCTTTCTTTTCCAGAGTGCTTGTGCCCCGTGCCTCCGGTGAGAACTTGCCCTCAAGTTGTTCTTGCTGTTCCTGCCTTTCTACTCCAAAGGGCACCTCCCTGCCCAGCTCCTCCTTCCTCTTTTTTTTTGAGCTTTTGCTGTCTCATCAGTGAAACTCTAGATCAATAGCCAGTCATGTTGGGTAGAGCTGTGACAAAGTGAGCCAGGCTCTTCAACCATGATGCCCTACCCTAATGAAGTCTTTGATGCCATGCCAAGATCTTTTCTGCCCTTCCTCTTTCTCCTTCCTCTGCTAAATACTTAACTGTCTTATGACTTCTAACAGATAGCCAGGAGTGCTTTTTCTCAGGCTTCCTCTTTACCCCTGCAGGCAGGAAGGCAGCCATTGTCCCTCCTGTTGGGGCTGGGTCTGCTGCTGAGATCTTGAAACACCACCATGCCCTGCCTTGGGACTTGCCTTTGGCACTTCCTACAGAAGTCCCTAAACTCTTCTGGTCTATGAGAAGGAAGGGAAAGAGAAAAGGGAAGAAAGATGGATGATGAGGAAGAACAATGCATCGTGTGGAAGTTTTGGGTAAAAAAATGAGTAATTGAACTGAGAGCTGCAGAACAGGCAGGTTGGGAGGCCTGGCATGGACACAGTTTAGACACCATACTGCTCAACTCTTCCAACACGCATGAAACTTCCACCCCACTTCTCAGGGGTGCCAGATAATATGAGTTTGTGAGTCAATTTGTAGTGGCTGGAAACAGAGAAACCAGTCGTAGGGTTTGTTCTGTAAAACATTTGCAGCTGCTACTCCAGCCAAGTATTAATTTTAATACACAGTATCATATGAAAACATTCATATACAAAAAACTTGATAATCTAGAGCCACACAGAGTTGGCAGAGCACAGAGTTTAGATGAGGGAGGTTGGCTGAATATTCTCTTTAACAGTGCAAGCTCTTGGGTGTTGCAAAGCTGATGGTCATGTTGCCTAGCAGACTGGGGAGATACCAGACGAATTGCTCAGCGAATGGCTGTATAAGGATGGTGACATTTCACCAAGCAGTTAGATGAGAAGCGTTTGTGGATAGGAGCCACCTTTTTTTTGCTCTCTGTACATCTCTCAGCACAGTGAAATCCTGGCCTTTTTTGTGGGGGGCAAACTGTTTCTGTGCTACAAATGAATAACAAAAAGCACAGCAGGAGGAGCTGATTGTAGGCTTTTCTGTTAACTGTATGAATGCATATCGTTGACAACATACATCATGATTGTATCACAGCTTCTTGTAGGTCTTTAGCATTGCTGCCAATTAATGCTTTTCAATGCCTGCACTCATCCTTAGGTGTCACGTGGTGAAGGGAGCAGTGAGGCTGTTTGCCACCAGTCAGCCTGATACCACACCAGGGTGAGCCACACCAGGACTTGGTGTGCTGCTCATGTATTTGCCGTACTCAGCTGAATGGGAGCATGACAAATGCTTCCATGATGTGAAACTCAAACTGAGCTGTGTGTAGCACGCAGCTGGAATCTGGTACTGTTACTGCCGTGCCCAGCTCAAGTGACAGACACGAGAAATCTCTCTGTCTTGGCAAGTAACTGGCATTCTTATGATTGTTTGCAACATGCTGTTGGTGATGAATAAATGAGTGCGGGTACAAACATGCTTCTGAGTTCGTGACTGGACTGCACCCTTTGCAGACATGTTTCTGCCTGAACAGGGACACAGCAGTGACTGCAGCATCTTCCTGTTGCTCCTGTCTGTCACATTCTCTGGTTCAGTGTTTATGGGTCATGGGAGTAGTCTGATGAGTTACTGTGCTCACGTGCTTCAATCAGTATATTGTAGTATGCCACAACTAGTCACCACACAGCTTTATCTAGAGAGAACAGGGATGTCTAATAGCTTTCTACCAGTATTCCTGCTCTTGACATTTCTTTGCCTTTCCATCCCTCGTGCTGCTTCTCTGTTCCAGTCACACTGAATTCAATCTGTTTGCCCTCATCTGCACAGAAACCTCAGCAGCCACAGACCCCGGGGTCTGGGGGTGATTGCGCTTTTGCCTTCTATTCTTGGGAATAGTATGAATGATATCCATATTTCTCTGCTCCCCTGCAGTCTAATTTGTCTGACATCAGCCGCGCTTTCAAAACCACAGTCACAGAAATCACTGAGCTGTGAAAAACAGAGCTGGGACTTCCTTAGATGATTCCCTGTTCTTTGACTAACCTTTTTGAAAACAGGCTTGCATCTGTTTGCCTGTACAGGATCCTCATTATGCTCAAAAATCTCCCATATCTTGCCCATAACTGTGAGTACCTGTGATTTAGTTCATGTTTCCCTCTATCTTCATTGCCTGCTTGCCAGTATGTTTTTGGGGCTCCTTACCCTCATTCTGATGATGAACCCCTGCCTGAAGTGTGCCAAGTAGTTTGGAAAAGCTGCAGTGTATGATGCACCCAGCTCAGGGAATCTGATGCCAGACTTCCTGATACTGTTCCACAAACATGATTGCAAAACTAGTTTTGAGGATTCACTTTTACGGATGATAATAAGAGCATAAAATAAATGAAAAAATGCTGAGGAAGGTCAGAGTAACAGACCCTCTTGCCCAGCACACTGTTTATGGTGGTGGCACTGGGAGATGCTAATCTGATGGTATATGTGAAGCTAGCCACCTTCTGTAGTCTATTTCCCTCATACTCCATCAGTATTAAATATCCATGATCAGAGTAGAAAAAAATACTGTCTGTGAGGATATTAATTTCCTCTAGAAAAAACACTGGTATGTTCTGAAACTGGTAACTCTCTACTTTAGAGAAGATGAGAAGTGCTCCTCTGTGACTGCTTCCAAATTAAGGATGAGAGTGACTTCCAACTAATCATACCTGCTCCAGTGGGAATGCAGCATGTGCTAGAGAGAGACACATCACAGACTCTCCAGAGACAGACCTGATACTGTCTGAAAACTACTTAGGATTTTTCATTCCTGTAAAGCTGTTCTATTACTCTAGTTGTCATCGTCTTCTCTCTTATTTCCTTGCCAAACTTATGACCAGCAGCAGGTGTTGACCTATTTCTTTTTCACACAGACTTCCCTTACTGGTGTTTCACAGCCCAGTTAGAAAGCACTCTTCCCCTTTCAGCTTCCACTTTGATGGGCTAACCAAGGCAGGCTCTTGAAGTCTTAGTATTTTTCTCTGGATAATATGTATTACACTTCCCTGCCCTTTCTTCCAGTAAAGATTTATTCCTGTCTGGAATGTTTTTCAAATTAGCCTTAATCCAGTTATGCCAGAGTTTGAGGGGTGGGTGAAAATGACAAACTCACTTCACACAGGCTGTATCAAAAAAACACTTCAGAGGAACTGTTTTTAATTACTAGCTTTGGTGATATTTGAATTATCAGGCTGTTTGTCTCTAGTAAACAGCATCAGTCAGATTTTTAGGTCACATAAAAATGGGTGAGTCAGGAACTCACAGTAAAAAAAATGCACCAAACAACAGAAAACCCAGATGGTCTCATGAGGAATCCCTCGCCTTGGGTGGAAGTCTTGTGCAAACCACTGGGGCTTTTCTGATCTGTTTTTCTTAAGCTGCAGCTGCTTCCAGCTCAACAAGACAAACAACATGACCTACTCCCCAAGGCCTGTGCCTTTGCAAGCCTCAACCTCTCCACCACTTCTGTGCTCTGTAGAGGACCAAAGCCTTTGGGGTGGGTTCAGCTTTACACGGTCATAACCAAACTAAGGAAAAAAAATTGAAAAGTTTTCAGTTTCAGTGATCAGATTTTGACCACTGTTCATTAATACTGTCAACCTAGAAATCCAAGATCTCAGTTTGCAGGTAAGTAAGTTCTCAATGCAAGATCTTGGATGGAGAGAGCATAGGAGACAGTATAGATCTCGGGGATTTTTTAATCATTTTTCTGTGGAACATTTTAGTGCTGCAAAGCCTGGAGATGCACTATCAGGAACAGTGGGAGCCCCACTTCAGCAAAGCGGTGAGGGAATGGCTGCAGAGGGAGAAAGAAACCAACATAAATCAGGAGAGGTACTTTCTGAGAAAAAATACATCTTCTGAAAAAGCTTATGCACAAGGATCAGAAAGTTCAGTCTTCATAAAGTAAAGATCCCTTGTTTCCAATAAGTGCGTGTTCTCAGAAAGGCTCATAGCCACACAAAAGCATAACACAGCCAGCTATAGCAGTGTGTCATAGCACAGCATAAAAGCAAAGAAGAAAAGGGAAAATTTTTTAAACATTAAGTGTCTGCTCCAGGAAGTTATCTATCAGCACTTTCCTAAGCTTCTATTTCCAAAGGAGCAAGGACGTTCATTGGTCGAAAATACTTAACACTGCCTTCAAAGTCACAATACCTAACTGGTTTATTTATTTTATTTATTTATTTTTTTAAATTTTGTATGAAGATGTGGGTGTGGACAACGTGGTTGTGCTAATAAATCTCTTTGTCAACATTCAGCATACAGCATCTCTCTTTTCTGCATCTGTTCTCAACTGTGATACACCTCGCACAACAGAGCCATGAGTTAATCTTTGACCCTTTTCTTGAACAGCAGTTGTTCCTTTCATTTTATGAAAATTCACTTACCTGAGTTTTCCAAAACCAATAAAATCTGTGTATAACATTTTAAGGCACACCTCTATTTGCTGATTTAATCTGCAGGAAGGTAACTAGCTATTAACACTCTAACCACCTCCATTTCAAGCATATTTATTCCCATCCTCATTTTCTTGTGCAGCTTATACTGATGCCTTTTCCTGGTCTTAAAATCAAGAATCAAACACGGTTAGAAGGGAAAAAGGGATTTTACCTTTGTATTTATTTTAAGGATCCTTAGGTGCACCACGTCCAGGTGGAATGCACCCCAATGCCCACCACAATGCACACACACAATAGATCGAGTATAACATTGTAGCTCTTACTAATTAGCATATCTATCAAAGATTCCCCAATGAGAGGCTTGAATGAGCCCCCCTCCCCAAGGACCCTTCCCCTGGATGGCTCTATCTCGGTTTACAAAATGTGTTCTGGAGAGGACCTTGGTGTCTGGGGCACACTGATCGCTAACTACAAAGCTTCTAAAATGTTCAGTCTCCTAGCTTGACAAACAAGTCCAAAAATGTAGGCAAAAAGCACTAAGAATACAGGAGTTATAAAAAGGTATAAAAGGGGTATAAAAGAAAAGGCAAAAAATCATCATGGCATCAATACATGCTTTAGGATATTGGGTTGGTCTTTGATCCTTACATGTGAGAAAAGTTGGTCACCTTTCAACAGTTACAATACACATTAAAAATCTTTCAAAAATTATAACCTCGGAATGTTTTAATACCTGACCTGGAGGAATTAGCTGGGAGGTGAAAGTGTTGATTCTACAAATCTACCATCTTCTGTCCATTACAAGGAGGCAGATAAGAGTGGGCAGGGAATGCAACAGAAATTCTCTGTCCTTAGGAGCCGAGCAGCTTCCCAGAGAGTCCATGTCACACATGTACATATATATATATATTTATGCATGTATGTATGGGTATGTGTATATATGTATTTATAATTGTATGCATATCTATGTTAGAGAAAGAAAGGGGGAGAGAGAGAGAGAGATATTTTGGTGCAGAAAGAGCAAGGAGAACTTCACCCTTCCACAATAATTATGACCTTCAAAAGCCCCATAAAAGGAACATCCTGTGGTTTGTAGCCCCACTTCTGGTCTCTTTGTACACTGAGGAGGTAAAAAACCAAACCCAAACACATTGATACATGATCTCTGTAAATGAAGGTAGTTATCAGATTAATGTCTATGTGAGAGACACATTATTGCTTCTTAACAGTAATGGTGTGGCAATTCTAATTACTTCTGTAGATCTTACAACACTATTTGTGAACAGAACAATTAGTTTAATTCCACATTGTTTTCAAAGTGGCTGAGCACTCGTCTGGCTCTAAATGCTAACAAAAGTTAAAGGGTCTCAGCTGTTCTCTCTGAATGAAGGAAAGCCATATGACATTGGGGCCAGTGCAGCCCCAATGACTTCATCCACTGCTCCACCCAAAAACTGGCTGCAAAGCCCAAAAGCAGCTTGCTGCTCTCCAGCTCTCTGAGTAAAACAGGGATGGGGAGTCAGGGTGAGGGAAAGGAAATGCTCTGTGGGAGTGGACCTCAGTCCAGGGGCAGAGTGTCTCAGTTCTGGTGATGATGGATTTTACTGCTCTAGGAAGTGCAGCGGAAAAGCAGTGCCTCATAGGGATGGCAGGGAAGCCCATGTAGGCAATCATGGGGAGAAAATAAATCAAAAATTAGCCTGGGATTTTTTCAGGTGACAGATTTGCAGCTGTGAAGAGGCAGGGGTTTGTTGTACTTTTGTAAGGCAGTGGTAGCCCTACTGAAGCTGAGGAAGGATAGGAGGCAGGGCAAGGACAGATGTCACTCTGAGGTTTAATTTCCTAAAGGCAGAGATAACCAAAAGGGAGCTGCATAAGGGACGAACATAGGCCATTTTGACTATGCTTCTGAAGCAAACATGGAGAATGGAATAAAGGAATGGAATAATTATGTCCCTCAGAATGACAGCTCCTCATCTGGGACAGTAAAAGCTGAGGAGGAAGGATGTGAATGTTTGAGGTAGTAGGAAGCCCTGGGAGGGGGGTGTGGGGCTTGGAGGAAGGTATGGGATTTGTAGCTGGATGATGGCTTCAGGAGCAAAGCTGGGGTGTTACATGAGCACAACATGAGCTTTCCCACAAGCTGTTCCACAAGCTTCAGAGATCATCCAAGGAAGAGTATTTCTCACTCACTTCTGCTGTTCACATTTCACAGTCAGTGTCCATAACTTTGCAGCTTGAAGGATTTAATTAAAGATTTTAATTCTCATCTTCCATGGCAGTGAATAAGGGTATGATATTTTGAGAACACACGGTTTATTTTGCCAGATCTGTGTTAGATGCTTGACATGTGACAGGGTAATGGAATTGTGTAATTAAATCCTGAGTTCTGTAATCACCTCAGACTTCAGTTTATAAATCACTTACACCCTATTGCCTCATGCTGGAGGGGAAAGGAGTTTGTGCATTGACCTTCCACGCTGCTTCTGCAATTGCTCAGCCTCATTGATCTCTCTGGAAGTTGCAAGGGACTTGCTGGAAAATCCAGCTACTGTAGACACAGGCAAAGAGGCTGGAGAGCAAGTATAAAGACCTGCACGTCCGTCCTGCATTCAGTGTGAATCAATGCTATTCATGTGTGCCTGCCCTTTCCCACAAACCTTCATTACACTTGCATGAGTGTATCTGAACAGAAGATCTCAGGAAGAAACGGGGTGTGTCTGTTCATTCATACCAGTAGCAGCCGCAATAATGAGGCAATCAAACACGACGTGCAGCGGCAGCAGTGCCTGCTTGCAGGTGTGCTGTTAGAGGTGAACACACAGAGGGTGCCGCAGCCACCCAGGACTCTGCTGTGAAAAGGTGTCATTTCATTGCATGCCATTCCAAGCAAAGCAGCCTGGAGAAATAACCCAGCCTTTCCACACTGCTGGGCTTGCGGGTCCTGTGAGTGGGTTTCCGCACGAAGACCCCGTCACCGCTTCCATTCCCAATGCTCTGCTTTGTTATAGTAGCATGAAATGAGTGTGCCTATACTGTACACTTCTCTTTCCCTGTTCTGAGCTAAGGGTGCCCACATCTCTACCCATGCCCCTGATCTGACATAGGACTCCTACTCCTTTTCTGCATGCCCTTTCTGAGCCAGCTTTCTTTGTCACTGATTGTTTATTTTTCTACTGAAACAGCTGGCTATTTCTGAGTAATGAGTAATGAGTGTCAGTGTAAGGAGGGATAGCCTTGCTGGAGCTTTGCTTGGCTGGGGAGTCCCTAGATGTGGTCCATCTGCTCAGCTAGGAAGGCATCAGCTGCTTCCTAATCAGCATAGCAAAGAGATCCCCACAATTCAAATGGGCAGAACCTAGGAAGAAGACAGGAGGATCTCAACATGTTAAACTCCTGAGCAGCTTTGAAGGACCCAGGAGTGCGGACAACTGTTTCACAGCTTTGGCATGGATCAGTCATTTCCTGGCCACTGCCAGTTTAATTGCTTTCTTGGTGCATTTGGTGTGCAACAGCCAAGAAATCATTCTGCAGAGGCACCATCTTCCTCCTGTGCTCTGCAATACATCCCTGAAATCACCATCTTTTCACCATTTTGGGATCATGTGAATCCTCGAAATCTCCTCCAGCATGCCTTGGACTCTCAGATGGAGAAAGGATCTGTGTAGGATGCATTCCTGTTCTCTTCCCCCTGGTGCCGATGTTCAGGGCTGAATTAGGTGAGAGGGAGAGTATCTGGATGGTGGTTCCTTGCACAAATCTTTCATGCTGTATTGCTGAGGAGGCGAGAACATGATCCTGAAAGAGACCAGTAGGGGAATGGTGTTCCAGTTAGCCATGCTCACAGTGGAGCAGGACTCACGGAGCCAGTGGATCTACCACTGCCCTTCCTGCACTCTGCAATGAAGGAGTCATGCTCCAATCCAGATGTTTCATCTGCTGAAACATTTCTCTTATTTATTAAGCCACTTGCTTGTTTTGTGAGTTGCAGTAGCAGAGCAATGATGAGATCTCCGTGTGGATGCTGAGGAGAGATACTGAATAAGGCCGAAGGCTCACAGAACTTCAGGACCTGAAAATGTATGAAGCACCTGATGCCCATGTGGGTTTCCAGCAACAAAAATTTCTGATGTGTACAAGCTTTGCTGCCTTCCTGAAGCAGCACATCTTGGAGTTTTGTACTTGCCTTGCAGTCTGTTCCTTCTGTTAGCAAACCTGTTGAAAGAGAAGCCTGTCACAAGCCTTTAGTTCTAACAAGGCAGCATTCCTACCTTCGGTGTTATTAATACATCAGTAGAGCTTACTTGTAATGTTTTTCACTTCTGTAATGTGTTCTATCTGGGGAATCTAAGAACATTTTGCAAACGTTAATTAATACAACTTGCAACACCACTGTTTACTAGCTAAGTGTTGGAGTTTCCACCTGCTCTAGCTGTTCCATCTTCCACATGCAGAAGAACCTACGTCAGGTTCTGTGTAGGAAGATAGACATAGTGTTAAAATGTCCACACTGCCCAAATCCCTTGTCTGTACTGTGGCATCAAATTACATGCTTTAGAAAAACAATCTGATCCTAGAACTGAGATGCTTGGATAATGAGAGTACTATGTGTGTTGTAACAGCTGGCTTAAAAAAAAAGTGAATGACTTGGTGGCTAAATTCAGATGAGGGTTGTGCTGGATGGAAAGGGGTTTGGCTTTTTGGAATTTATAAACCTTGTTTTCCATGGTCTTGTGTTGCCTAAATTTAAACAATTATTTTTTTCTTCAACTGATATGCTAGTACTAGGAATTTTAACTGCTTTTAGCAAGAAATACAATTTGAACAGGTCGTACTCATTCCTATCTGTTAGCCATATTTCTTTATTGGCATCTTGTTTTTTCAGACATCTCCATTCCTCTTGTTTGTGTTTGCAGATCTTCTGTTCACATGCTTAGGTAGATGTGATTTCTCTGACACAATTGCAGAGACCAGTCTCATTTTTATTATTTTTCAGCATGTTCCTTTATTAGTCTTCACCCTCCAAACTCAATACCAAAATGTTTTCTCAATAAAGATATCAAGACTGCCAGAATTATCCTATTTGGTTCTTGACTCTCAAACTTCAAAGTGATACCTTAAAGGCAGTTCCTCTTGTGGTCCTGGGTTTATTTTCTTGCCAATTACTTTTGTGCATTTCTGCATTTTTGTGCTGAATTAATGTAATGCCAGGCAACCTTAAAAAAGCCAGTAACTATCTGTGGAATGATAAATAAATCTGCCACACATAATCTGAGACTAGGCTTTAAATAAAAGGCATTACCAGCATCTGACACAGAGGGAGAAAAACATATTGCTGCTGTTGTTATTGCTGTTGAAACCATTTCTTGCTGCTCCTAATTACTTTGAGTTTATATAGGTTTTGCTAATGCCCCAAACCACACAATTTCTATGAGTGAAAAAAAATGACCATTTCTTATGCCCGTCCAGTGCTTCCCAGCAAAATATCAGCTCTCTTCCCCTTTTCTATCCCACTCAAGAGCCACTGTTTCTGAATAGTAGGTATTGCTGAAAATGATTTGCTTTAAATTAGAAAGTCCTACTATAGGAGGAACTGACATAACCACAGAAGGGCCACAAAGTTGAACTGTATTGAAATTCTGATTACTTTACCTGTTTTACATCCTTAACAACAGTTGGGGCAGTAGCAAGAGAGTCAGTGCTCTTACCCAGGCTCAGCAATACAACATCCCACAACAGCAGTAGGGTAATAGAGGCGCTGTGATGAATTGATGGGTTCATTAGTCTACAATCAATGGATAAAACTTCATAATAGAATAGACCTCACAGGAGCCAAATACCAGTGCTTTAATTGCAGCAGGTGCTCAGTGCCAGGGCATGTATTAAAAAGAAAAATCAAATCTTTCAGTGGAATAAAAGATCCCTAGAATCAAGTAGACTACAAGAACAAAGAACAAGGTGGCAAGAGAGAAAGAAATGCACTTTAACTACTATGTACATTTCCAGCTTTGCAAACTGGAGCTGTGTTTCTGAAAGCTGAGTGTGTTGTCTGTTTTCTGGCCTCTATTGCAGTAATATCTGAGTACATGCAATCTGAAACCTGCTCATCCCCACAGCCCTTTTGTGAGGCCAGGGAAGCTCTCTTAATGCCTTTCACGGGCAGAGAAGTGACAGCTCAGAAGTGCAAGTGTGTGCAGGCACTTCATCTCTTCTGGGCCAAGTGGGGAGACAGAGTGCAAGAGATTGGGCGGGAAGGAGTGGGAAGGAATGGGAAGGAGCCCAGTCCCACTGGCCCTTTCCTGCCCCTTAGCACAAACACACTGCTCATTTGCAGGCGCTGCCATTTTGGGAGCAGGACATGAAAATGAGCTGTCAAGCTTTCTCTCCTGCAGGCATTTCAGTTGTGTCTGCAGTAGTTCTTCACAAGCTGCTCTTGGCAGACAGAGAATCAGGCTGGAATTTTAGTGAGCTGCACCTTCTTCCTGCACCTACAGCTGAGCTTCTGTCCTCACTTCTAGGAGCCACCTTGCATCACGGCTCTCTTTGCATCAGGTGTACACACAGCAGGACCTCGCCTCAGCAGGCTGCGGCTGTAACACAGACTCCGGGCAGCTCTAGCAGGAAAATATACACCTTTTGCACCCTTGGTCCACTGGTGTGGTGGAATGATATAAACCAAGGGGGAAAAGAGGGCATCCTGTGGGTGCTACAGCACCAAGCTACCGAAGAAAGAACAGTAAGTACCATCAGGTCAGGAATTTGTGGGTTTGTGGTCTACTAGACATGCCAAATATGATTTGGGATGTGATCATTCTAGCATTTTGGGACAAATTCTGTTCTCAGTTAGTTTTCCCTCTACTGAGGTTCTAGGGTGCCCAAATGCTGGTGTAGTTGTACAAAAATGAACAAACCTAGTCCTGATTTTAATCAGTCCACACACCACTTACTTCAACAGAGGTTATGTAGTTTATATGAGAATTGATTATTTTCTATTGCACACAGTCAAGTTCCCAAAGAAATATGCAGCAAAAACACGCTCAGAGAAGTTAAAGGGAATGGGCTAACAGCATCCTCAGCGATGTCCCTGGCCAACAAAAATGAGTGCAGTGCCTTATGTATGAATGCAAGAGAGGATATTTACATAAATAAGAGCAAACCTGTTTAAAAAGGACTACGATAAATATGCATATCTGGTAGGGTATCTACATGCATATGATTTTGGGCTTGTTTTTACATACGTGTGGGGAGACTAATGTGCTTATAGAGAGGGAGATACGAGTCTATATTTATATATCAACAATATTGCAGTGTATATGTGTGAATTTCAGTGTATTTGAATGCATCCAAATATAAATACACATACACACAATGTGGGACACTGTGAAACTTATGAAGATACCTCTTCCTGTGGTCATGATAATCTCTGTAGTGGAACTGCATAGTGAGAATATTTTGTAAGATTTAAGATTTAAGTTTTCCATATTTCAGACTTCAGAGATCTGCTCAATTTACCATAAACTGGCAATTTTCCATGATAAGAGTGGAAGTGAGCTGCTTATGACTGATCTCTAGCTCCTCATGTGGTGTGTCTACATGTCACACTCCTGCACGTCTTAGATCTGCCATCCACTTATCTGTGGGCACCCATGCTCTGCCCAGGGATATGCGTCTCAGCTCTCTTAGCAGGAGGCTGCAGTGGAAGCACATGTGCTGTCTCCACAGGTAAAAAAGGCATCTCGTACATGGTTGAGATTATAAGTTATCCAATAAAGCCCCTTAAGAGTCTGACACACCTCGTTTTGTAGCCTTTACTAGTGATACCAGATCTCTTTTCATCTTTGGCTTCATATGACTAAAGAACTGGAGAGCTGAAGATTTTTACTGCTGTGGAAAGAAAAGAGGAGAACAAAGGTGATGATGATCCAGGCAGAGAGGACTTGTGCTATTCTTTGCCACAGGCTCTGCTTTTCAACTTCAGAGAGTCACTTACACCAGTGTTTTCAATATGTGGCTACTGGTTCCTGGTACTGAATATAGGACAATTCATTTCAGTACTCGGGCTTCAACACCTGCCTTTGTCAGCCTGGTCTGAATAGTTTGTCCTTAATACTCAGTGCTGCTTAAAATGTTAAGAAGGCTTTGCATACACCATCAAAGGTGAGACACATTTTCAGTAAGAGATGCTCTTCATGCACAGAGTAACTGCGATCAGCAACTACTGTATCACTTTATATGCGCTGTGCGTATGCTGAATATTATCCACTGCAAATTCTGTTTTAGTGAGACTGCTGTGGGCGATTGTTGCTTTGTGCAAAGTGTCTGGGAGAGCACAGCTATAGCTCACTATTGTCTCTTTCTTCCATTGTAGCTGGAGTTCATTTTGTAGTTTCTTGAGCTGATAGCTCTGCACCACTATTGGTCCAACATAGATAGGGCAGAGAGGAAAGAAAGCTTGGGATCAGCTCTGCTTTCTGTAGCATCCTACTGCATTTTATCAGTTCACTGTTAACAATAGCTGAAGGCAAGGCCTAATGATATGCTGTTGTTAGGAAGAATGAATCTGAATGTGTGAGGGAGAATATCATAAAACAGAAACAAAAATAGGGGCAATAATATGAATGTTTTATCTGCGATTAATCTCTTGAAAGATAATGGGTTGCTATTGAACAGCCTAATGAGAATGAATAAAATATGTATGTCATATAAATAAAGGGAATAATTGCAAAGGGCTGGGGGTCTGAAATGGAGCAGGAAGTAGCTTCTGTTCGACTTTACAAGAAAATGCTGATACATGAGTTGCTTTCTGCAAGGCTGACAGAAATTCTTTTCAGGAGTCCAGCATTACCAGCAAAGCCTCTGCTGGCAGCTGGACATGGGTCAAAGGTAACAAGGATTTGCAGGACTGTGGCCTGGGGGCTTGTGAGCTATTTAACATTCAGAAATAGGAATGAACAGAAGGGAAGCCCTGGATACCAACAGCTAGAATAAGAAAATCTTGATCTTTCTTTTCTTTACTCTCTCTCTCTCTTTTTTTTTTTTTTTTTTAGGACATAAGTGGTAACATTTTCATTAGAACACCACAAAACAGATTATATTTTACCAGCAGGACAGTGCTTTAGTACTCTCAAGGTGGATGGTAATAGGAGAGTGAGCCCTAGAGACAAAAGAAAAGCTTCCTACAGGAAATTAAACCCAAGCTTTGCAAATAAGAACAATAGCCTAGAATCCAGGTAAAACTACAGACACAAATGAATGAATACAAAATGAACATTAGCAGAGCCTGAAGCAGTGACACCTCAAAATACAAAAGAGAGGAGAGTGGCTTCACAGCACCTACTGAAATGAATTTATAACAATATGCATACTAATGAACCTGAAACGCCGCTTAGTTTTTGCATCCATTATTCATTGTTCAGCTTTATAGGAAAGGCAGCTGTACAATGGAACGATTACAGGGAGCATCGCTGGGAGTGGGATGATAACAGGGAGGAAATAGGAGCAGCATCTGTTCCTTCACCCAGATCCCCTTGCATGAAAATTACCATGGCATTGGAAAAGGAAAAGGTTGCAAGAAGAGAAACCAGATGAGAGGCTCAAGATGTTTCAGAGGATTTTTTATTTCCCCCCTGCAATCTATGGGATCATTGTCCCTGAAGGAGCAGGAGGGGCCAGAGATTAAAAGAAACACTGTCCAAGAGCCTGTGCTCTCCCTCATTTGTCTGAACATGTTTTTTGTTGTTGATATATTCTTCTGAAAGCAGAAACTGTTGATGATTAAAGGGCTTTATATAAGAGAAACCATATAGATAACAAGTGGAGCCAGTTCAGACAGCCAAAGCCGTGAAAGCTCCTGGGCACAGGGAAGCTGAAGGAAAGTTTTTAGAGAAAAAGAGATGGAGGCAGCAGTGGTAGTCTGGGTATCCCACATTCTTCTGTGGTGCCTGTCCCTTTATGTCTGCACAGGCAAAGGCTTTCCTGAATCAGATTTCTCAGCCACCTGCAGCACTGTGTGACCTGCTGGTGAGATCACACCATCAGCCACGATAGACTTAGAATGAATTCTTTCCAGTGAGCTGGGTCTTTTCCTGTCCTAGGCAAATTTGAAGGAGAACTATTTATATATCTATAAATAATAATGTAAATATATTTCAAAGTTCCTAATGATTACCCTAAACTGGGTGCCCTTCACATTTTATTTTCTGAGTATCCAGGGCCACAATAAAAGCACAGGGGCTGATGCAGACCTGCTGGGATAACAGATACCTTTTCTGCATTCCACTGGCTTTATTTGCGCCCCTTTGAGTAGACTGCAGCTGGCATGGGACTAAGTTTTATACACTGAGAGCTTATTTTGCATAAATACACTGGAAACAAAATGGCTGAGGTTGGAAGTGTTCTCTGGAGGTCCTTTGCTCCACCCTTCCACAAAAGATGGAGCACAGGCTGCTTCAACCATGAACACCACAAGGTTTCAGGAACTGTGTTCATATTTCCATATAAATATGCACAATGTGTTGCACATTTACGTCTTTTTGATGCAGAATCTGTGGCTAAGTCATGAAATTTAGCAGGGAATACATGATTTTTACCTCTCAAACTGCAGTGAAAGTGTAGAGGACAAACAGATTCATTGAAATCACAGGAGCTTTTTGTGACTTTTGCATTTAGTGTATCTTAAAACCTGAGAAAGCATTTTTTTGAGTGCTACACCTTCTGCAGTCGCACTCAGGGTTCATGGAAATCATAGCATCTACTGGTTTAGGCATCACAGTTAATAACCCACCAGAGGTGAAAGTCTTAGGCAATCAGGTGTTATATCCATGGGAGTTCAAAGCTGTGCTGAAATCTCTGTAAAGTTTTAAATTTTCATGAGATAGGAAAAATTTTTCACATACCTGGGTTATGCTAGAATGGCTTGTGTACATTTCTCTAGGAGTACTGCTTCTACACCTGGGTTTGATAATGTGAGTTTTACTGAAAAGAAATGAAGGTAACTGTTTTTTACAAATTCACGTTTTAGAAAGCAAATACATTGGGGTGAAGGATTTTTTGGCTTTGTTGGGTTTGGTTTTTTTTTTTTTCAGGCTTTCCAGTTTTTGGTTGATGAAAAATCCATTATATTTTATTTGCAATGCAAAAGGATTTACAAAAAAAATACAACTAAACATTGTTGTGAAAATTATCATGTCCAACAGTCATCACTACCTTCTGTGAGTAGGTTTTGAGCTGTTGTACTGCTGGTTTTTTTCCACTGTGCTAAGTCATTGTCATGCAGAGACATTCTCAAAACTGCAGCTTCAGTCACTTTTAATGAGTAAATTCCTGTTTCGTCTGATTTTCCCAGTAACAGGAAAAAACAAAGCAGGTGCATACTTCATGCTAAAAAATGTGTTTTCTTAACTTGAAGATATAGCCTGCCTGTGTCTCTGTGTGATAATGTGCTTGTTCTCGTGATGTCTGCGTATTTATTTTAAATGAAAGACTAACTTTAAAGACTCCTGACATCCCAAATACAGTACACTAGGAAGACAGCAGAAGGTTCATCCTCAGGGATTTTGTCTCTATTTTGTAAATAAAAAGCCTCAATGAAACCTGGATTCATAGCATGCAGATGTGTTGTTCATTATCTCTTTATGTATATAATGAATAAATCATAAAGTCCAAATAAAAGTGTATATTCATGTATACATGCAAATAGGGTTGCAATAAATCAGTATTATCTGCTCTGCCTTGTGGTGTCTTTTTATTATTGTTAAATACGTAGGAGCTGAGGAACAATATACTTTCCTTCTCACCCCATCACAACATTGTGTTAAGATTTCCTGACACCTGCAACTTACAGAGTTTGCATTCATGTTGGGGGAAAAGAAAAAAAGAGAAAACTCAGCTGCTTTGTTGATGGAATCAAATCAGACCTAGATAGATGAGGTGGTAAAACATTTTTCAAAAAAATCCCATCAGTTTGAATTATAGCTATACTCAGAAAATGCCTGGGGATGCTCTGCACCAGCGAGCTCTGCTGTCTCTCGGTGGGCCACAGCTCCTCTCCAGGGAGAGAGGCTGCCTGCATTCAGGCTCTGCGGCGTGAGCCCCAGCTCTGCTACAGGCTGACCTCTAATCTCCCTGCCCTGCTACCACAGTGCTGCTATCAGCTTGTCTATCTTGAATTTCAAGCATGTTTATGTCACCAGTTCCTAAAATGTGAGGCTTGTGTTCTCAGCGGGTCCCCTAGATCCTAGGGCAATAACAAACAGCAACACCAGCTTGCTGGTGGGTGTAACCTATTGCCAGCCCTGAGATGCAGGGCATGGGCTTCTGTGTCAGGTGAGGTGCTCAGAGAAGGCTGAGTTTGAGACTGTGATACAAACTTTGCCAAATGTATACATTTCCAGAAAGCTTTGGGGAAATAATGTTTCTGATGAAGTGAGTGATAAAACTCCCTGGGACTCTGTGGGTTACAGATCCCTATTTCAGTTTGCAGGACCAGCAGTGATAAATAAAACTGTTTGTTAGTTTGCCATCAGGTTTCATCTGAAAATCAGGGACAGTGAGTGCAGCAGTATGGAATGCCAAAGTGTCATTTTTCTGTAGACAGTTTTTCTCTCTCTCTTCCTTTTGATATAACTAATACCACACACAGCAAGTCACACTGAGCATGTTTTATCACCCCAGTAGTGCCATCTCAAGACCTCACCTGATTGGTCTGTAGTCTCTCTCTGTATATTATCTTTGTGGGACACTGTCACTTGTCTAGCCATGTATGAAGCTGGAAACAAAAAGTCTCTACTCACGTTGTTGTTCATGCCTGTAAATCATGTTGATTGGAAATAAAAGTAGGCTGCTACCCATAACAGCTAATTCTTACAGGAGATAGTTGATTACTGTGTGTGATGCTTATAAAATTACCAGGATTCCTTTTAGGAAGTAACTCCATCATGCTCAGTGATGGATAGCAAAACAGACTGCTACTAAAATGAAATTCACATTATGCAGCAGGCCATGGTATGACTGAAAACAACATTAAGAAGGTCATTCTGATCTGATTTTTCAAGTTCATGTTGTTATTCTGGTTTTCTTGAAGTAGAAATCCAAATAGTCTGATTAATGGTGGTTTAGGAACCTCTTTGAGCACAAAATTATAAGAAAATGTTCTGCACAAGTTGTAGTTTTGGGTTAAAATATCACACACTGCCCATGATTTAATTCCTCCTCCATATTCATGTGCAGAACTCAAATGATGATGTCTATTCATCTGCTTCAATAACTACATCTTCAGCTCTTTCTTGTTTCCAGCGCTGTGAATACACAGATGAAAAAAGACATGCTGTTCCATTTATAACCAGCAATTCCTTTGCTTCTGTCTAAAATGGTTTGCAGGAAACATTTTCATGTTTCATGACTGAGCCTGGAGCAAAAGCAAAGAGCAAGTAGTGGTGCAGAATAGCAGGCGTTTTTGAGTTTCTGGTGGTCTCCTCTCAGTGCAGTCACACAGGATGTTGCTTACCTACAGTAGAGACCCCATCTCAGTCTCCAAGACATTTGGGCAACCCTGGTATGAGATTACAGATGCAAAGGAGACAGTTTTAAATATGATCTGACATAAATTTCACAGTCAATGCAAAGCTTCCCTTCCTCCATCTTACCTTCATTACACATAAAATCTTTTTGACTGAATTACCTATTTCCAATCACCTCCTCGAAATATTCCACCTTCACCTTAACTCTTGAATACTGCATCCCACTTCCCTACTACCTTATCTTCCTACCCAACCTACCTACCTTCCTTAAACACTCCCAAGGCCCACTCCAGCTGCTGTGACACACCATTTTGCATGCCTGTTTTCCTCCCCAGCCAACACCCGGACCCCCTGCAGCTGTCATTCTCCCCAGGCTCCTCTACTCTTCCACCTTAGCACCCAGTCCTGCCTCTTTGATTCCAGCTTATTCTGTGCTGGTTATGCCACACTGAGCAGCGTAATGCTTCAGGGTGGTTCATTAAGCAGTGCAACCAACAGCTGTCGTGTGCTTGCTCTCTCATCCTCTCCACATAGGAAGATGTGTGCACAGCACAGTGTTTGCTTTTGAGATCCTTTAACTCTGTGTATGCATTGATGTGTATATATTTGTGTATGTACATGTGTGTGTGTGCATACTTCTATATGTAAATGCACTTTTATATGTATGTATACATATATATAAACACACACGCTTTGCCTTGCATTTATATGAAAGAAAGAAACAGCAAAGGAAGTGCCTTGTCTGTAACCACAGCAAGGAATGAGAGCTGAGAATGTCTTCATTTTTCAGGGAAGCTTCTTACCATCATTTTGGGCTAAATCCTGAGAAATTCATGTCCCACAAGAGTGGGTTTTGTCTTCATTGTGGCGAGTTCCACTGGGCTGGAGGAACAGATCATAGATCACTGCGCTGTCCCAGAGCTTTAGGGATTACATAAGTCTTTCAGAGACTTACATCCTTTCCCTGAAATCTGAAAAATGAAAGTCATCCGAGAACCTGAGTCCATATTAGATGGGGTACAAAACTACTCAGCATATGGAGAAGGACTCAATCTGAAAAGGCTGGGTATGCTGTTCTGTGCATTTGACATTGGTTATTTGAATGGCTGATATTTCCACTGGTATTTTCCAGACTGTGTAAGGGATGAAAGGGCACAAACCTGCTGATTTGGAAGCCTTTGGAGAACAGCTGCTTGGCAAAAGCAAGAATGGTGTTTCTTCTATCCAGTTCACCAGTTGCACACTTACTAGAGTGGAATAATTTAAGACATGCCAGATTTTACTCTTTTCTCTTCCTCTTTGCCAATTTATTGTGCTCCATTCAAAGCCATCTCCTTAGCTTTTTACAATATGGATCTGTACAATCCAACACCTCAAGTGGTGCCTTGTGTACTCTAAGGCACCAAGAACAACCAAATGAGGCCGGGTCCATGCATTTGCTGCTAGCTGTGTGCAGGTAGGAGTGGGTTGCTCTGCATTGGTTGGTACATGGCCTCCCTCTGATCTAAGGATTGCCATTTGCAATCAGCCCACACGTGTCTTTGCAAAGGCCAAACCCAAGGATCGGGGAGTGAGCCCACACACCTTTTCTCTGAAGGCTCTCTGCATGCCCAAACAGCAAGAGGAGGGGCTGCAGCACCAGGGTCTTTGGCTTTCTTGTAGCACATGGGGAGGTTGCGTGGGTTCCTTGGCACCCCAACACCCCTAACACCTGGTGCCCAGAGTGGTGTGTGTCCATGGAAGAACAAAAGTGGTGGAAGTTGCAGGGTGAAGTTTGGGGCAAAATTTCAGTGTGTGATTGAGGAGCTGGATGGGAGAAAGACTTTTACACAGTTACAGCCCCAGGTATAAGCTTCTGTTTCCTATTAACTATGCTTCTGATGGCCAATTACAAAATGCCTCATTGTATAGGATATTAAACACATTGTTATAATTAAGAATAAAATGGATACATTTTAGTAGGATTAAGTTAAAACTATTGACTGTTCTCCCTTCCCTACACCTTACCACAGACTAGATAATGATGGGCTTATCTCTTCAAAACACTGTAAGCTTGGACAGGACATATGAAATTTTCCAAAGTAGAAATAGGACACAGAGGAAAAAAAGTCTTTTTGCACACAGGTCTCCAGTTATACAGTACGGAATAAAGCTAATCCTTCACTTCACTTCTGTTCACTTGGCTTTATTTCTTAGGGATATATTCTTCCATCAGATGTGCAGGTGCATCTTAGATAAGTTAGACAAATAAAGGATGTTCTCAGGATGCAAAGTTCATCGCTGCATGCCCCTAAACTCCAAGCAATACTTTCCTCTGGGTGCTTTGCCATTGCTGCTCTGGGGTAAATGGATGTCAGAGAGGGTCTACAGTTGCACACAACCAGGATATTTTTAGTTCAACACCAGCTGAAGTTTTGGCTGTTTCAAGTGCAAGATGCCTGAGGTGAAATAATTGCTGTGCAGCAGTCTCCTCAGATGTGGTGCCAAGAGCCACATCAATGGCTGTGCTGGACTGAGCTGCATTGCTGCAGCCTCCTTGAAGTCACAGCCCAGCCGTGCCACCCACTATGGCTGTCCCCTCACAGAGGCCATCCTTCCACACATGGCAGCCCTCATCCCTGGCAGCTGCGGCCCTGGGCACCCCAGGAAGGCACTGGCTGGGTCTGCTACATTTCCTCACGCTCCCTCCAGCTATGCCTTCTTGAAGCCACAGTCCAGTGCTCCCTAATGATACCTGCATGCGAGAGAGGTGCGTTTGGACTCCGATAGCATTAGTGGAGGCCCATGGGCACCCTCTGGCCCTTTCTGCAATTTTCAGACAAACACAATTTCATCAAAAAAACTATTTTGGGAGGGAGCTTGTCCTTGTAAATGCAATTCAGTTTAGAGACTCTAAACCAAAGCAGCCCAGGCTGCCCTTGAGCCCTGCCCATGTGGGGTGGAGGAAGAAGCAGTCTACACTCACACGTGTTACAACAAAAAATGTGGGCACAAATTGGCTGTGGCTGGGGCCAGATGTTTTAAGCTTGATTGGATTTGGGTTTGCTTGTAGATATCATAGAGAGAAAAAGCTAGTTGTGAAGACAGTGGAGTTCAGCACTTTTAAAGCTGCAGTCATTTAAACCAAGCACTACATACCAGCACATCTGAGCATCTCTATGCTTTCGTAAATTAATTTTAAGAAGCACATTTTAAAAAAAGTTTTGTAGGTGAATGAAACCTTTTTCATTGATAAAATCTGAAGCTTCCACATCTTGAATAATTTTGAATCAAGACATATGCATGCCTTTGATAGCGACTTGGTATAAAAGGCGTGCAAAGCTAGTAAAACATGACGTGACTTAGGAATTGTTGCTACAACTGGGAGCACTTACTGGGGAAAATTGCAAGTTTTGTTCCAGAGAAACATCAGACTGCAACTGCCTCCAGGCGCCCGGTGGAGATGGGCCCTCCTTATTGCAGGATGTGTGGGCTAGGAGCCTTCCAAAACTCATGACACGCTGTGCCTCGGCACCTGACTGGAGGCAGTGTGCAGGAACTCCCAGAGGCATCCCTGCCTTCCTGAGCCCGTTCCACAGGCTCCCAAGTGGCAGGGGGCGGAATGACACGGGGGTCACACAGCATTACAGACGTGAGTTCAGTTAGCAGCAGGCGACCACCCCCATCCTCCCTGTGCAGCTCTTTGATGGGAGTCCCAGCCCCCTCAACTCCGGCAGATTCAGAGCTGTGGCGGTTAACAGCGTTGGGTTCCGCTGCAGGAGGGGACTCTCCTGGAATCAAAGCACCGTGTTTGGTCAAGTAAAACTTGCCCAGAGCCAGACTGCAAGAAAAGAAATGACAGCCAGAGCTGCTTCGGACAGACCAGGGCAGTGCCTCCGTGCTCCTGCCTTAGATCTTGGGTCTCCCATACGCTCACCATCTCTGTGCTTGCTCACACGGCAGGGGAGCCTCCAAGCACGTGGGCTGGGGTCCTTTGGGATGAAACAAAGCCAGAAGACACATACCAGTTGCTAAGGAAAACTCAGCCTGCTCCAGAGTCACCCACTGCTGCAGAGAGGACATTCACTTCTGAACATTTTCTCTGCTGCTCTGGGGTCTTCCTGCTGTCCCGTGCTGGCCAGTGGGGCTCAGCACTGGAGGCACCACCCCCGTGGCCAGCCCTCAGGTTCAGCTGAACCCTTTCTCATTCACTGTTTCTGAGGAACACGATGCACAGGGAAATATGTGCCAGAAGGACAGAATGGCAGAACTGGGAACAGAGCCCAGACCATCCTCACCTAGGACAAGATATCATTCAGTTGCCTTCCCCTACATTCAGGACATAAACCTCCATGGACACTGTGTTTACGAGGGACAAGCCACATCATATGGACCACAAAGGCAGTCCTCCACATGTGCCAGTCCCAGTTTGTTCTTGTCATTCTGTTCCACCCAGCAAAGGCCAAAAAGCATTTAAAAGGTACACTGACTGAGTACCTTTCTGACAGGGAAAATGAAAGCAAAGAGAAAGAAAAAAAAATTCTCTGAACTCTATCATGAATTCTTCAACCTGTTGTCCTAAAGGCATGAATTCTTCAGTCTGATGTCCTAAAGATGAGCTTTGGACAGATCAGTAAAGTCTTAAAACACTGGTAGAGTGACATCTTGCTCGCTTTTACAAAATAAGTTTGTGGGAAAAAAAAATCTTTACTTTTCTTGTCCCCAAAGGCATTATCTTTCATTATAGCAATGTGGCAGGTTTGCAGATTTCAGCAGTGAAACAGCTAGCCTGCAGTTAATTATCTGTGTTCCTACTAATAGGCATAAAAGTCAAGCAAAGGGAAGAACAAGCAAGCTTTTGCACACTTTTCAAGAACTGCCCGTGACTCTAAAACTCGAATTTGTTGACAGACGACCTTTAAGAATGTGCACATATGTATGTTTGGTTCTCAGCCATGCAGCACTTATTGCTGCATCTGTCTCTGTAAGAAGTGGAAGACACAAAAAATATTGTATGAAATACCCATTTTTGAACCCTTCACGGTAAGCAGCAGCCTCAAGGTGCTGCCTTTCTTTACAAGGTCATTACTCCAGCAAGTGCCCTCTACTTTGATTTTCGGGTAGTACAACAATACAGATTAACAATTATAAATAATCTGCCTGCTCAGAATGAACAAACAGTGCACTGGTAACCAGCTTCAGATGGTATCTGTGTTCGGTGTTGCTCAGAGTCAGATGATACAAGGAACACAATACATGCACCTCAGCTTCTTCTTGCCCACCTCTTCCACCCCAGACTTTCAAGGGAGATTCTCCAGTCTAATGTGTTTGTGATTCCTGATAGAGGTCCATGGGAAGAGAGGAGCCATTACAATGACAGCTTTCTACTCACCATCATACATCACTGTCTTGAGCTATTCTTAGGGATGCTTGGAAAGCAGTCAGAGCAATCTGTGAAAGCAGGCAGGGATGCTGACAGCATCTTACCACAATTATGATGATGTATACAGTGCTAGCTAATAAGGCTGGGGAAAGAAAAATACCAACACCAGAAGAACATATTCTGTTCTCCAGGTTTTTTTCAGAGGCATTGGCATGAAAGATTTCAGGTAAGGGAGGGAGGGAGGGAGTTAGGACTGAGGAAGGACACTAAAAGGACACAAAAAAAAATTATCCAAAATAGAAAACCTTTCTTCAATCGCTCTTCTTGTTCATTATAGATAAATTTGATTGTCAATAATTCTGACTCAAAGGAATGACAATTACTGGGGTGGGTTTAAGAAAGCTTAAAATTCAGCATGGTTTCAGAAACAAGAAGAGAGAAAAATTTAACCTTGTTATACATGGGTCTGAAATTCTTAGGGAGGTATTCTTGCTGATGTAAATGAGTGCAAACTTTATGCTTGGCAGTGATTCCATGCTGATTTATGGCAATTGAGGCTTTGGCCTGGGTACAAGAAACTGCTGCTGCATTCCTTCCACTGCAAAGGTTTTCAGAGCTTCACGTCTCTCGCGATGCCCATTATAAACAGTTATTGTCAAATGGTTGTGCTAAAACCTAGGCATAGGAAAACAAGTAAGCTGCTGGCATGAAAAGAATGCAGGGGAGACATCAGTGAAAATACAGTAATGGTGAGATCTATTAAATTTTTGAATGCTTGCTCAGGGCACTGCAGAAGTAACATTACTTGAATCTTTGGTCTTTGAGGGGCCAAATGCATATATTCCAGAGAGGAATAATCCTGACCCTGTGTCATGGAGAACAGGACATCTAATTTTTTGCACTGCAGACTTCTGTTGTGTGTGGAACAAAGCAGCTGGGAGAAGGGTCAGTCAGCGTGAGGGCTTAGTGAGCCTGAGGCCCTTGTGCTGTCAGAGGTGGTAACAAGATGAGCAAAGCACAAGGCTAATTTCTGTCCATGGCAGTAAGACCTGAGTTCTGATTAAAAAGTAGGATTTTTTCAAGCGGTTTGTAGCTGCCTTGGGAACAAAGGGTATGGCCACCAGAAGTTAGCGCTTCCTCCCAGAGATTCCATTGTGCTGAGAGCACAATCCTCCTATTAAACCTATCATTGCATCAGACTCACCACAAAAGGTCCCTGTCCTACTACTGCCCCATGGATACAGTGAGCATATTCTACACTCCACAGGCGCTGATCTGATGCTAGTAGCAACCATTTCCCCAGTACAAATCATTTTTGTTTGCTGAAAAACAACAACAACAAAAAGGTAAAAAGTTAGAGAGAAATGGTAAAAAAAAAGGTAAAAGGTTAATGCTGAATGCTTCTAATGCTCCAGATGACAACAGTAAAGCTCTGAGCAATGGCCTTGCTCTCACTCATTGTGCTGGCTCATCCACCTCGAACAACTCTGGTGTTACAGACCCTACAGACTTCCCTGGGCATGAGTAAGAGAAGCAGAGGAATAGTACAATCCAGCAACTCAGTGTGAGTTCTTCTGTCCTGGGTGAAGGTGGTGCAACCTTCCTGAGGATGTCACATCTGCATAGGAGTGCCCAGCTGTTTAGCAAGTAGCACATGCCTCAATACGAAAAATGTGAAGTTTCATTCCATTTTACTGGAGAGGTGGCTCCAAACCAGCTGCTCTGTTGGAAGGCAAATGGGGATGTGTCTTCCATTTGCATGACGCCAGTATTTAAAAACGCTGTGCCAGGACCCCGTTGTGCCAGCAACTGCACAAATGGAACAAAAGACAGCCCCAACAGGCGAACAATCTGCCAGGCAAGAAGCTACAGCTATGCCATTCCCACGAGGACAGACTGTTGTTACCTTCCAGGTGGGATGCCAGGCTCACCTCCAGCCCTGCCGCTCTTGTTCCCAAGGAGGGGCGTGAGGGCAGACTGGAAAGAGGAGAAATGAAGTGGCTTTGCAGGTGTTTACAGGGAGCTTCTCCAGGGGAACGAGAAGCATGGGAGAAAACCTGAACCCTCGAGGACCTGAAGATCCTGTTAGTGGTGCTGGTTCACTCCCACAGGTATGCTGCAGCTCTCTGGTGCACTGCACAGCACAGCCCCAAGGCAGGGTGATGTGGGCTAAGCAGAGGGTGCTGTGCCTTAACTTGCAGTTTCTCTGCCCTTGTGGTGGGTTTAAACCTTTGCTGCCGGCTTTTATGTTGAGTATCCTAGAGTTTTTTTTATTCTAATGTGTTTTCAGCGTGTCTTTGTTCCTTGCCAGCTCTACAGACACACATGTATACTGCAGCTCATCCTCCAACCAGAAAACCTATCCAAACGTTTGTCAGAAGGACTGGGAACGGAAACAGGAGATAAAGCACTCCGAGCAGAAAGCAAGTGGTTCACTACAGCCCACTACTGTGGCAGTGTGAAGAGTACAGCCTTGAGCAGTTAAACCAGCACATGCTACTGAATAGGTGACCAGTCCTGGTAGGACGCCCTCTCCGTATGCTTCACTCTTCTCTTGGAGATTACTGCTACAGGTGCAGCCAAAAAAAAGTAGCTCCCAGAAACATACAGGGCCTGTTGTGATCAGTGAGCAACACTGGGAAAAGGAGAGTTTGAATTCCAGAGAAATTCCTGCAAATCACTGGTAGAGGACATGGAAACAAAGGAACTATCAGGCACCACTCTATGGAGATAAGCCAGTGATGGTCCTCATTAAAGCTCTGTCATGTTTTAAAGTTCAAGAGATACTGCAGCTTAACTTGTTTCCCTTGACTGGAATTCATCACTGCTAATAGATCGGAGCCACAGGGTAAGCTGTTAGACATGCACTGGCAAGAGCAAACTGTTACTGCATGAAAAATCACATTTATGTCCTTGAAGAACTAAAGTCTGGGTGGAGGAGGCACTTGCCTGCCATGCCCGGGGCGAGATCTCTTTACTAACTGGCTGGAGGGTCAACAGTTCCTTTTTTCTTGACTTTCCAGTGCTAGAGTTCATCTTTATTTCTCTCTGCACCCACAGAAAAATAATGTAAAGGAGAAATCAAAACACTGAAGCTTCAAAATCCCCAAGCAGGTCATTTTGTATGTGTTTTCGTGTGCATTCTTAGAAGGACTGTAACACATTTGAAGGAAGAATTTTTTCTCCCTAAAGAACAGAACAGTTGTGAAATGATTTTTGCAAGCTTTTCTCTTCTGACACGTCTAATTAGATGCAGCGTTATGCCTCCAATCAGACATATACCAGGTGAGAAGCCTTTCCTGTGATTCAGAGATGAGTTGCGGCTTCAAACTGTGCTGCCTTTTGTTTCCTGTGTACTTGAATTGCTAAGATCATGACTGTGCCACCCAACAGATCACCCGTTTTTTCCTTGGAGCTGCGGAAGCCTTCATGCAGTGGAGATGTGCAGTGCTCTCTCACACCGAGACCTAACTTTTGTTCTTTCCGCTGCTTTCCTTTCTTCCAAGTTAAGACGTAAATCAGTACATAAGGCTGCTTGTTTGTTGATAGAAACTTTCCCTCCATAAATCGCTGTGTGTGTAAGAAGTTGTCCATCAGTGCTACAGGCAGTGGGGCTGAGCATTCCAGTGCCACTGGAGCTCAGGAACTGAGTGCTCGTGCTTCTTTATGTACAGTAACTTCCCTTCCTTCCCTGCACAAAATCCTCTGTGCCTTTCAAAGGAAGAGAGAGTGTTCTGCTGGGATTCCCCTCTCCAGGAACTGAAACAGCCTCTGAATATCTGATCATTTGTTATTTTATCCAAATTGCACGGCCTCCTTATAAATTAAAAAAACCTCTGGAAAACATCAACACAAACTCTAAGCATGCAAGCACTCCTTGAAAACCAACCTCAATTTGTAAACTAATTTCCCAGAGCTTGATGTTGCAATAGAGACTCTTTGAATGTGAGTATGTTTAAAGGGAAGGGAAGTAAGCTGTGAAACCAAAGGATACATACATAGAAACCTGATTTGCACATTTGTGATAAACTATAAACTCTTAGTGTTTTGAAGGCATAATAAAATATTTACCTTCAAAGAGCACTTAAACAGTGCATCTAAAACAGATTATGTGCTGTGATTGATGATAAGGCTTTTCCTCTTGCAAACACAGCATGTGTAATTTTTTCTTTAATTTTAAAAAAATTAAGTAATTATTTTCTCATAATATGATTTATTATTTTCAAACCTAGCTGTTGGACTGAATCTGGAGCTGCCAACACTGTTGCTGACGATGTGTTTGTCCAGCATGCAGCTTCAAGGAAGAAAAAGCAGTGTGCAGCCATGGTGAGAAAAATCATGATTCCCCCCAGAATCTGCCGTAGAAGAGACTTCACAGGAGATCATTAAGCCAAAGGCTCAAAGATCTTAACCCCTACATCTTCAAACCATGTGAGACATCTGTGGATACATTTCCAATTCCTGCAACTAAGACAGGAATGTAAAGTACAGTGTTCTAAAGCTCTGCTACATGAGTGTTCCAGTGCTTGTAGGACTACGCTTGATTGATCAAGAATTTTCTGAATTAGCTAGGGAAGAAAAGAAGCACAAATCAGTGACATTTTCTTGGGCCCGTGTGCCCCAGCCTCTTAGACATTATCACAAATCAGCAGTCCCTCTTTCTATTCATACTAAATTCAACCTTCAGGTCAGGGGAGGATGAGTCTGAAGGGCAAGAAGAATATTCTAAGTAAGAGAAAATACCTGAAAACAGAAAGCAAAAGCGGGGAAGGATTGGTGTCTCTAAGGAACTCAACCTCCAGTCGTTCCTTCCACGAAGAGAAATGAGGTGGTTTTTTTCTGTCATACAACAACATGTAAATCAATCTAATTAGCTACAAAACGTGCTTCTATTGGATGCAGAAGATTTCCTTTTATAAAATTAAAAAGTAATATTTAGAGAAAGACTCACAGACAGCGGATTTTTTTCCATCTCATTTAAGCTGTGATTTGCCATTCATTTACAGATACAATAGCTTTTTTTCATGTAATGTTTTTGTAAGAAATAATTAATGATATGCTCTCAAACAAGAAAATAGGTCAAAATGCACATTACTTTTCAATACCCAGGAAATTTAGAACATATTTTACAATGGCAAGCCTAACTATTTTTTGTAATGATTCATTTGCTTGCTAATCTCTTAAAATTCTTCTGCATTTATTAACTATCATTCAACACTGATTACAAGTGGAGTTTTGTTACTTTGTTCAATCCATTTTAAAATCTTTTTTTTTTTAAAAAAACCCTCACTGTATTGTTGTCCATGAAGGAGTGCAAATTTTTGTCAGCTGACCAAGTGAGAATTGGTGAAGTGATCCCTAAGCTGGGGCATGCCTGTAAAAGTGTCACAGAGGCAACACAGACTTTTTGTGGTGTCCCATGTGCAGTGGTTTCTGGAGAGATACAGTGGTGATCTAGAGAAGCTGTTCATGTTTGCACCGAATTGAGAAAGCAGAATTGTGACCTAATGTTGCTTTTCAGCTACACAAATCATCAGCAACACCACTGGAATTATCAGGTAATGCCTTCAAATGAAGTATGGAAAACTGAGATTAGAGTTCACATTTATAATTAAGTTTGGCAAACAAATTTTAATGGTGCCAAGTGAAAAACGCCCAGTTCTGTCATCTTCACTGTGCACATATCACCTGTTCAGATGCTCCAGATGTACTTTGAGATTTACATTCTCTGTCTACATATTCCCATCAATTACAGCACACTTCACTCTTCAGTGAGATTTATTATCTTATTGTATCACTGGGGCTTGGAGACTGAAGAATTATAATCTTGCAAGCCATTATCAAATGATTTCCACTTGTTGGGACAAGTTCTTTTCAGGAAGAGCAATCATTTATTGTGGGTTTTCAGTGGCATTCAAAGCTTAACCAGAGTCTGGCCTTATGCTTATGTGGGTGCAGATCAGACCTAGAATCAGAGGGAGGTGTGCAGGATGGGTGCTCAAATGCAATGTAAAGATCATCTCATCTGTGTTGAGAACTGTTTTAAGAATGGCTGTTCTCACGTAGCCTTTCTCTACATTTTCAGAAGAGCAGATGAATAAAAGGGTTCAAATATTCAAAGAGGTCATGAAGCTTTTGAGTTTTTGGAGGTAAACCTGCATACTTTGTGGTTTGCTGGTATCTTCTTGGACAAACGTGTATTGTATATTATCAAAATAGAGTTGCTCAGGAAAGAAAAAAAAAATTGACTGCTTTTATTGCTGAAAATGCTAGCTAACAAGGTCAAAATGTTCCATAAATTGCTAGTTTTAAAAACAGTTCTGGCAGAGCTTGGATTTGGCTGAACCCTGCCCCATTTTCCACCATCTCCTCTGCCCACAGGGATGCTGCTCCCTCCCAGGATGAACAACAGCCTCAGGGGTTTCACTCCAAATCCAGACAAAACCTGCTTTGGATATACTGAAATCTCCTGACAATGGGATTAACCTGTCAACTCGGCTTCCACTGTTTGATCTATGCTAGCAAAGAGTATTTAGATAAAGGCTTTAAATTGCAATTCACATCGAAGCTCCACATAGCCCAGTCCCTGGGCATAGGGGAATGCTCTGCGCTCCCCATGTCAATGTATTGAGGAAACAGACACTGCCTTGAGTCGAGTGTCCAGGCAGAGGTGCCTAGGGATGTCCCTGAGCCTTGTGTCCTTGCCAAGTCGCTTTAGGGAGAGCCATGCCAGGACACAGAGTTTTTGCATTGTCCTACCAGCCAGTTACCCTGAGAGGCTCCCAATAGGGATAAAAGTAAATAAATTAGGGATAAGAGTAAATAAATTAGGTATTTCCATGCCTGTGACGCCTGTTTCTAAGCAGGCACTCTGCACCTCAAGGTCCCAAAACACGTTTGAGGGAGGAGGCTGGAGCCCATTATCCCAGGAAATGATAATGCATCATTTATCACTTATGACACCTTTTCATCCATAATGCTCCTATAAGACTTTGGCATAAAAGACCTCATTTTACAGCTGAGGGAAACCAAGGTTTGGGCCTGAAGTGAGTTTTTCCCCAAGGTCACCTATGAGCCAGTGGCAGAGGTAGAAGTGTTCCCAGTTCCCTGAAACACAGGGTGGTGTTCTATGCATGAGAGCACATCTTCCCCCAAAACCAATTCAGTGCAGACATCTCGAGCCTTGCTCATTCTGTCTAGGTTGCAAAGGGAAGAAGGCAAACAGAACATCTGCAAATTCCTGCTTTCCGTCATGTCTCTCGGAGGTGTGACTTTTGTCTGCGTCATCTTTCATGAAGGGATCGCAATCTAATAGAAAAGAGCAAAAAAGCTGATCTGGCTGCTGCTGAGAGATGACAATCCAGAAGCAATTCGGTATCTATCTACCCTTCTTTGTTAAAATCATGAATAGCACATGTGGGGAACATACCCACTCAGATGGCTGGAAAAATAAATTGTCTATTTTTGCAGATCTTTTATTTAAATCTTGCAAGTAATAAGAAAAGCAATTTTAATAAAAAATGCAATGCATAGAAGAATTGCTGCTTTTCATCTGAGAAGTGAAGAATTTTCTTTAGTTTTACTAATTTTGAATTTGATGCAGATGTGATTCCAATGCTAATTATGCCCCCCACTGTCTCTATGCTCCAGTGAAATGTGACTCCCTGATGTTTCTCATTGTCTTTTGTTTACAATTATGAGAAGTTGATGGAAATCATCTGGTTTTTGCTTCTGTACTGCTGTGGGATTTGTACAGCAGCAACCTGTCAAATTAATGACCTCTAGCACGAGAAGCTGTGGCCAATTCAGACTGCAGTCACAGCTGAAATCTCAGCATTGCACTGTTTCTCTCTCATCCCCCATATATCTGTGAGAAACAGTTCCTGCACCATGGAAGGGTGATCTCAGAATTAAGGGTAAACAGTGGGATCTTCACAAGTAAACATCCATACCAAATTTTGCTAAATGCTGTCATGCTCAAGTCTTCTTTTCCTTGTGCCTCAGCTTTCTCCTGAAGGAAAAAAGAGATAATAATGCAGATGTGCTCTGAGCGTGATCTCATTAATGTTTCCAGTGCCTTGGGACAAACTGGACACCAAAGGGCTCTCTCAGCACCTACACCCTGACTCCAGCACCAGGATTCCTTGAATGAAAATGCCTATTGTATAATTTGCTGGTGGCCTGCTTGTAATAATTCCCAGTTCGGACTGCCTGTGAATGGGTTTGCATTTCCTGGAACTGCATGGCTGTATGAGGCATCTGTGTATCAATCTCGTATCTTAGGGACATGCAAAGTTTACATTTTAGGAAGATAAATAATAGAATTCACCGTTAATTACATCTAATATATCTGAGCATCTTGTGCATAGAAATAAAATTACAATGTTTATACTGGCAATGAAAGCATTACCAGGAAAAGCATTCCGGATTTCAGAAACCATGAGACAAATACAGCTCACTATCTAAAGGGCCGGTTCAATTAATCCTAGTACTTTGAAGTGAAATATCAGATTTCCTTCTGCACAGAGGAACAAGAGAAGGCTCTTTTCACTAGTTCCATGGGATTTTTGTCCTACTTTTCTTCAAATCCCATCCTCCTCTTTTATAGTTCCCAGTTCTTCCACTATACCTAGTGTTGCCCTCCTCCCAGCTAGTGCTCTTGGCTGGGTGATGGCCAGCACACAGTGGTGGCAATGATGCTGTTGATGCCGTTGTTGCAGGGCCAGCAGGTGTGTGTTGCTCCTCTGGAGGGAATGGGAGCCTCAGCTACAGCTGCATGTTGCCAATGGGCCTTTATTCACATTGCTTTTGCGTTCTCCCAATTATTTTCACAAAACTGTTGGGAATTTATCCTATTTTAGTATGTCAAAGCTACCTCTAAAGTTTCATCTAAGGTAGCTGAAAGAAGCCTAACTTTTTTTGGAGAGTAAATAGTTCTACACATGTGTACCCTGACATTCAGCCTGCTAGTTCTACACTTCGTGGTATACACCTGTTTATATGAAGTCCAGCAAGGGCAGAAACTGGAGGGTTGGACGCTGGAATTGTTTAGTGGCAATTTGTCTCGGTTCAGCATCTTTGGCCACTCACGACGGGTCGCAGCTTCTTTACACAAAATATGAACGTTAGTAACATCTAATAATAAGAGTAAAGATGTCACTATCTGCGTTCCATATGTTCATTTGGGAGCACAGATAGTCAGCTTGGGTAACAAAGTCAAAACTGGATAAAGCTTGCAACTTACTGGAAAATGGTGGTCGGTGCTCAAAAGTAGACCCTCTGTTTTGGCATGTTCTTCTTTTAGAAGGAACCAGGGACTGAGCCAACACAACGAATGAATCACCTCAAAATGCAGGAGGGTAAATCTGAGAAGATTTCAGCTTTATGCTGCAACTTGCTGTCATCCACACTTTTCCAGTGCTAATCCCCCTGAGACTGAAGGCACAGACATTAAACTCACTACAGTTTCACACTGGTGGCAAGAATCTAACTTCAATGTATATCTGAGAATTCAGCTACTATAAATAGGAGAAAGTCAGACACACACCATCTTAAGCATGCTAATGTATAAACATTTATGTTATTTTTTCCAAGAACCAACTCACGTGACAGGAATTTTTTCATAACCTGGAGTTTATGGCTGCGCATTTCTGACAAATCTACATTTCTATGCTGCTTTACTGCCCTTTCAACCAGTTAGTAGTCATGAACGACCAGTTTTCTCCAACCTCTATCCAGGTAGTATTTACCTTCCAAGCACCAAGGATGCTTGGATATTCCTTATATTCCTTATTCCTTACTCCCCAGCTGGTTCTTTTCCTCACTTTAAGGCTGTCAGAAACAGCAGAGTGTGTGTTTTGTACATAATGCACCCTGGTCAGCAATTTGACCTTCAGAAGCCCTGTCCCACTTGTCTCTATACCTGCTTCACCTGGAACCATGCCCAGTGAAACTTACTGTTTCGTGCCCCACAAACGTGGATTTGGAGCATTTCCGTCTCAAAGGGAGCATAGCAAAACTGGGGCTCTCTACGGTACCCCGAGCATCGCAAGATATATCATCTGCAGAGAGGGAGGTGAAATAAAAAGGCGACTGGAGAAATCAGTTCTGTTAAACCAGGCTCCCTGCTGCTGGTAACGATACAAAATATGTAACATTTGAGGGAAAAGTGAGTTCCGGTAGCTCAAGTGCTATCAATCCCTGCTGTTGTATCCACCTGCTGCTGCCCTCCTTCAGGCCTTTTCACCTGCTGGTGCCTTGATGCTTTATCCTGCAGTCCCCAGCACCTGCTGGCAGCCTGATGTGAACCTCTCCTGCCGTTTGCCCTTCCTCTTAGAAAACATGACCTGTTTCTGTTGGGAAACAACCAACTAGGAGCTGCTCACATCAGGAGGTGGCTCCAATTCCAGTTCTGAAGTCCTAACATGTTTAGGTCAAACCTCTCCAGTTTTTGGAGGCTTTCATGTTGTCCAACACAAGCATTCAGCCACCCAGGCAAAGCCCCCTAGTGCAGTCTGGGCCACAAAGGGTCACAAAGTGAATTCAATTGCAAAGGGAGACAAAGCTCAATCCAATCTCTTCTGCACATGTGTGAAGTGGTGGGGCAGTGGCACCTCTTCTGCTGGTGAGTGGGCATGTGAACCTAGGCCATGCTCCCAGGTGGCCATCTGAACACCAACAGTGCTCTGGGTATCTGCACAGGGTGTGCAGCCTGCTCCAAACCAGCACAAAGTGAGAAAGACAGTGCAGAATGAATGGTCTTTTAATTCACTGAAAATTAATTTTTACTGAAGATACTGAGCATCCAGGGATCCCCATTCCAGGAACTGACAATGTCTTATCTGGTGAATCTTGGGCAGGACTTCTCTGTGTCTGTGCTAGCACACATACAGTGCTCAAACAGGATATTTGTAATCCATGTAACCATGGACCAAGGACATGGAACATGATGGTTCTCACTTGGCGTGGGGGTAAAAGAGGCCCAGAGACTTTAAACCAGTCGCCCAAGGTCAAACAGCAGCCCAGTGGCACATCTGGTACAGCAGATCTCCAGTGATTTAATAATCCTGTATTCACTAGATAGTATTGCCTCCCTAAAGCCAATATAATGATATTCACTAATGAGGTTGTTAGGTTTAATTAAAGCTGGTAGAGCACATTATGTAGAAGGAATGAAATTATTGTTTCATTATTGTATATTATAATAATTACAGAATAACTAGACATGCTTTAACCACAGAAAAAGACTAACCAAATTCTGTGTCATATAAATTTTTTTGACACATGGCATAGGAATTGCAATGGACGAAAACCCTCATGTTCACAATGTCATGCTTAAGTACCTGCAGTCTTCTGGCTTATTAATAACAGTATTTTTTAATAAATAAAAATAAATTTAAAATTAATTTGGTTCAAAATTAAATGCTACTCTGTCAAAAGGCTGATTCCTTGAATTTCCAGCTTGTTACTGAGGGTCTGTTATGCTTTATCTATTGCCACATGATAAAATATCTGGGGGCGTGAAGACTTCAAAATACTGGAATATGAGGTATAGGATTCTTTCATTTTTGAATAAAATATTCTGTTTTGTTTCCCATTCAAACTGAGACCTACCTGGAAAATGTAAACAGAATTTAAAGGAAAGCTGGAGATAAAATAGCTAAAATTGAAATAGAACTTTTCTAAATTACTCTGTTTGGATCTCTTTAGACCTCCATTATAACTTTACAATTGCATTACTACAGAGTGATGTGTGTTCTTTTACCAGATGGATTTCCCCTCGGACCAGAGTTTGATCTTATATGTGTACTTAAGAGAAGACAAATATAATTTGCACAGGAAGATCTGCAGTCTTGTCTCATGCCAAGAAGCATGTTTTTCCACAGAAATCCTCCCTGAGAATTTTTGTGCTGCTTTATGTAGGGAAGGGTGTCAGAAACAAATCCACAACTTACGATCTTAACAATTTGCTCATCCTTTATCCCTGAAACTCTATCCATCAGACAGCAACAGCAATATGTATTTTTACACATTTTTTCCATCTCCAAGGCAGCCAATGTGATGACCATGACCTGAGGGACTGCAAACCATCACAAGGGTCGTGCTTAGGTGTAGCCACAGAGCAGTGCTGCTTGAACCATCTCGAAATTCAGTGAAAATGATTTGAAAGGGAACAGACAAACTAGTTTAGAGCCAGCAGCCTGGGGACCATACAAATAGCCTTTTTTACAAACCTTTTTTTCCTTTTCCTATTCCTTGCATACACGAGAAAACCGGGAACAAGCACAAGAGACATGGGAAGCATGCAGAATAGTACTGCCCAAGTCTCGTTTTCCTTACGGCAGCTAACAGCTCAGGCAACCAGAAACTGCTGAGATGACATTCACCCTGTGCAGCATCAGTGCTCACATACTTCAACCCTCCAAAATAAGGCAACACCCTTAAAGCCTAAAGATACTTCCCATATTCACTACCCTTGTTGTTCACCTCCTTTCCTCCCATCTATATTGACAAGGCTTTCTATTTCTGTATGACTGCTCAGACTCTTCTTGGCTCACAGCTGAGTCACAGATATTTGTGGTTTATCTCAGGACTTCTTTTCAGCAGATCCCTAATTCTCCAAGCACATTAGACAGTTTCAGTCTTACGCTGACTATGGTCAAAAAATGCAGACAGAAGCATTCACAGGCATGTGAATAAAGAAATTCATATTCCTGGGTCCACTGAATAACTGCCTGCTCATGACAGATAAGGAAGTGTGCATGTGTGTCTGCTGCTGGATTTGCTAGTGCAGGCAGGAATTTGGGTGTGCAATTTCCCACCAGCTCTGTTGAAAGACCAGATCGAAACCCCAAGAACCACAGCAGAAAACTTAACTTTCCTGCTTGGGAAGATACTGCACTCTCCATTTCCTTCAGAGAGGTTTAAGTTCAATGTAGATCAACACATGGAACAGAAACACTCCATAAATAACAAACATCTTAGAGCACTTCACAGAAACTGTGGGAAGTCTGAGAATGTGCTTCCAGTCCCTGAAAGCAACCAGAAAGCAAATCAGGGACTCTGTGTCCAACAAAAGGGTTATGTGATGGTGCAACATTCAGATGTGCTCCTGCAATGTTTGAGCCTAGGCTCCAAAGTGCGATTCAGCTGTCACTGTGATGTTTCCATCATCTGCATCCCAAAGCCAGAGTCTCAAAACTTGCCCAATGTCTCCGTCCTGGATTTTTCCAAGCTAATATCCCCTCCCAGTTTTTTTGGCACAGACAAGACTGGTAAACACATCCTTGGGAGGTCAAAGGTCTCCTGGAATGACGAAAAATACCTTGTACATGGTTGTTTTCTTTTGGCACACAGGATCAGGGTTTTGGACAAATGCATCCTCACTTCCTGAGCAGTGCATGGCCACAGCTTTGCACAGCTCCCTGATTTACACAGTGCTGAAAACCCAATGGTAGTGCCATCACTTTCCCCCATGCACCTGATGAGGGAATCCACAGGGATAGAGGAGAGTCAACACCTGGTCCCATGGGTGTATGAAACCCAGAGCAGACCAGTAAAAATTAAAGGAGAGATCCTGAAAACATCCAACCCTTGTGAGTGGTGAGGTCAGACAAGGATTACCTGGGAAAAGTGAGACAGGTGGTGCCGGGGGCTTTGGAAGCAGATATTTGTTCCTGGAAAGAGTGCTTCACAGGGAGAGAAAAGCCACTGGTTTCTGCAAGAAAGGGCTGATCTAGCTCAAGGCTGAGTTCACAAGTAAGCTTCATGCCAGATCCACCCCCTTTCCTCAGTATTTTGTTTCCTACCATCTCTTTTAGGTAGTGTCTGATCAGTGTGCTGGCATTCACAAATCCCATTTGCAGGCACCCACCTCTTTCTGTGAGTTCAGACCTCTCATGGAGCTTCTTTTCCAGTGCAAGATGCTGTTCCTTGGGCACAGGGCAGGAGCCAGGCTGCAGCACTGTGCTGCAGACAGGGTGAGAAGTAACCCCAGAGAGGGCTGCAGGGGTGCATGAGGCTCAGCACCCGACTCTTGCCAGGTTTCTACATCCCAGCACTGAAATCCAGAAGGGCATCTGAGGTTACAGCATGGAGCCCAACCACCTGCTCAAACTAAACCCTTCTTTCTGCCGAGATCAGTATCAGCCAACACACAGCCCATAGGAGTGATCCCTGCATTTAATCCTATTACCTAAACACAAGGAGTTGAGCAGTGTGTGTCACAATGAGCCAGGAAATGGGGGAGCTTTAACAATTTGTGTTTGTGCAGGAAATGTTTCTGTGCCGACGGCAAATCCACATCAACCCACAACCCAAGACAAGCTTCCAAGAATGATGAAGATAACATCTTGTTAGCAGCAAATACAAAGATTTAATTTAATTATAATATAGCAGCTTTTCAAAATGTCTGGGAAAACTTACTGGAAACAAAATACAATACAAAAGACAGAAAAAGTAAATCTGTAGGCATAAAGCAGGGGAAATTCTAGGTATCCACACTTTTCTTACTCTAACTCTGTTCCTGCTTCCCGTTACTTGCTGTTCTCACCTTCATCTTCTCTTGAAACTTATTGCACCATTACCAAGAAGAAAGGCAGAGAGAGGGGAAAATGTTGAGGAAGAGATAGATTCCTCATAATCTGGGTTTAGCTTCCTACTAAAGTCATTCATAATGAAAGTGTTAATCTGTGGCCTGGAGGAAAGCCTGGAAGGAAAACAGGCAAAGCAGGCAAAGAACCAGTGAAGCAGTTTAATTAAGGGTGTAAGAGAAATATCTTGAGCATCATTACAGCTCTGAATAAACATCCATACTGGTTCTTATGCTGTTCAAGGGTTTGTTTCTGGTTCCATCCTAAGACTGAGAAGAAAACTCTTCTGTGAGATTTACACCTCAAATATTCAATATCTTGTTCTTCAGTGCTTCATATTTATAAAAGGAAGAAAATATTGCAGTGGAGATACACTGTGTGGTAAGGATCCAAGAGGGAATTTAAATTCATGACAGCTGTGATACAAGAAATGTATTTTGCTTTTGTAGCTGGATTTATTTTTCTCTTGAAAGCAAAAAAAACCAAAAAAAAAAGCAGAATAAATTGCAGACAAAAATGTTTTTCTAGAACTGGGCCACCAGTAGTTATTTCTTCCAAGCTAACCCCTCACTTACGGGCATTATTCAAAAGAAGCACAGAAAAAACCTTTTCTAACATTACACAGTGTAACAACTTCTTGCAAATGGGTAACTTTGCACATAGGACAAAATTCTTACGTCCACAGGGTAAAATCTGAATAGGATATTCTGCCCTTCTGTTCTATACTGTGGAGCTCAATGATGGCAATAACGAAGCAGAACACAAAAATATTATGACCTCTAGCAGGCACTTGTTTTAGCAACATGAACCACACGTGCCATTTACAGACCAGCTTCAGGTAGGCAGCGTGCTGGTGAAATGTCACCGGATTAATGGTATCAGTAGCAATTGGCAAAATAGTGCAGGAGTCTACTCTTTAGCATACCTGGAGGGCAACTCCTCCAAAACAGAGTGAGGACACATTACCAGGGCACCAGCTGCCCTGGAAAAAGCCTGCTAGGCTGCACAGACTCAGTATTTAAGGGCTGGGGACTTCACACAAACACTCAGGGCAGTTCGGCACAGTCTCTCACAGAACATCTACATTTATCTAAATAAATTTCTTAGAGTGGTCCCTCACAGAATTGCCACCTCTAGGTGTAATTCAACAAGGTTTAGGATCAGATCCAAGCTTCTCTCCATCCTTATTATTTCACATTTTCACACAAGACTTCGTGATTATTGGTTTGGAACATTAAAATGCAAATGATAGAGGAAGCAATACATATTTAAATGTACAGTGTCAGCTTGGTATAAAAGCTCTTCTGGAACAGAATGACACTGTTTTCTTCAGTTACTTCTAAAAGTGGCAAAATAAAAATGAAAGGAGGGAAAAAAAACTTCAGGCCTATTTGCATTCATGCTTTATTGGTCATGCTGAAAGAAAAAGCTTAGTAAGCTTGGAGGGGGAGGGAGAGGGAGAAAAACAGTCATTAGTGTAAATGCAACCGGCAGCTCTCTGAGACTTCCCAGGCAGCACGAGGAGGAGGAGAGCGTGCCAGGAGCATTAGATTTGGAACAAGGCTGACCTCCTCCCTACAGAAAAACAAAGAGGAGCTTTGACTTACCTGGCCTCTGTCACTTCTGGAATCAATATCCTCTTCACGTAAACACAAAGGAGAAAGAGTGAAGAAAGGGCAAAACCAGGGCAGAATACAGAAAGCCTCTCTGCCTCCTATCCCATCCTTGTGGGATGCCCTATTATTTTCCAAATTTAACTTCTGGCTAAGGAGTGACAGGAGGTCACTTATTCTCATGATGGTTTTTACAAAGCTTGTATGGTTACCAGGGCAATGAAGAAGGTTTCTCTTTTTACTTTTTTAATAACACTTCCCCACTGCCATATTAAGTGTTTCCTGAAGAGACAAACCAAGACTTAAAAAGTGTGGAAGACATTTTTCATAGTCTAAAGTGTCAGCTCACAGCTGTGCGCTTTTTCATTCCCCATTTTCACTCCAGACTCAGCATTAGGACTTCAGTGTTAAATGCTGTATTTTTTGGGTAAAGGACACAGGTGGCTGAGCTATCACTACAAGCAATTTCTGCCCCCCTTTACTCAGGCTACCATAAAATATCCATGCCAGCTCTGCTTACCTTCATGGATACACTTCTGCTTCCCATGGAGGGACAGCAGAATTGGGTTCTGCTTTAGCAAGAGTAGGTGTGAATACAGATTACAGACATTCCCAAAAGGTAGCTCTGTATTTAGTCTGTAAACTCTGTGAAGCTGAAGAGCATCTGGACACAGGTCTGGACTGGCTCTCTATTATGGAACAGTATGTCTTGATGAACTGACAAACTCAGCAGAAAACCTAATTCAGGCTCTTCTCCTGCCTGCACCCACACACTCAGGTACAAACAGTCCCTCTCAGGTAGAGCTTAAATCAGTTCCCAGAATTTAGTCTTAACATGTCAAAAGTGTTTTTGCTGGAGGACTTGTGTCTGCATTAGCTTTTGGCAGCACAGTGAGGAGAGATGGAGAGCAACACCCTTGGTTGAGGGAGCTAATGAGTTGGCAAAACTCCTGTCATGTGTACCAGCCTCGAGTGAGAGCAGAATTAGGAGCTTTGAAACTTGTAGCCTTTGCAAGTATTTACATTTCAGTTATCACAGGATTGGAATTGAGAAGATTACAGTAAAACAGAATTGAAAGAAAAATAGGAAAACCTCCTCTCAGGGAACTACTCGTTCATGATTTCTTAGCTGCACTTGTTTCTAAGTTGTGGATAATCAAATCTCAGAGTGAATTTTCTTGTTAGAACCCACTGCTAGTATTTCACTTTATTACCACTTAGGCCGCCTCGTGCTCAGTCCAAGGATGTGGTCACTTCAGCTGGGCTGCAGCCAGCAGCTGTGGGTGGGTGCCTGGAAGGGGAGCTTTGCTCTTTTCTCTGCTGCTCTTTCCCTTCAGCGCATGGAAAGCTGAGACACTTTATGTCTCTTACCCTTCAAAAAGTCATCTTCCATTGTGTGGATTTATTCTTTTAAATGGAAATACATTCCAAAGAGTACCATCTACTCTTCTGCCTCATCCCTGCTCTGGCATTATGCAAGTGAAAGGCCAGCTGTTCCCTGCTGTCTGAGCTCCAGTCCTTTCTGCCCCCAACTTGAGACAGGCAAAACTTGCTGCTCTGTGCCAGTACATGAATCACACTGGAAATTATGAGTGTGAATTAAAATAGCCCACGAAAAAGCATTAAAAAGCTCCTCTTCATTAGCTGAATGTCTGCAACAGGGTAACGGGTCACCAAAGGGAATCCAATGCTCCACCCTGAAGGATCCAGTCAGTTACCTAATGTCTTTCTGGAGGAGACACTGTCCCAAAAGCAAGTCAGTCACTCATTTGTATTCCCCTTAGTAAGGGTCAAACTGGGAAATCACCAAACTCTTTCCTTTTAAACTAATAACCTCCTTCCAAAATTTGCTTTGGTTTGGCCTGTGCTGGATATGTTTACAGTTAATTTCTTGTAATAAACTTCTTTCTGAGACCTAATTACAAGTAGTAGTGCCTAGACTGAAGTTTATCCCCAACAGAAGAGGTTTCTCCTGATTTCTTCATCGTAGAGTCTTTTCACTAACCAGGGTGCATTTGTACTTACACCTTTTTTCTTCATAAGCTGAGCTCCTTATATATATATCTGCCTATATGGCCATATGTCCATTGTCATTTTATCATATGTTCATATGTCTGACTTTTTTCCTGGACGTTCCACAGATTGCTGAGATTTAGAGCATCTGCTTTATTGGGTGCTTCTGCAGCTTTTCTCTCTTCCAGAACTCAAATCCTAGTCCTTGGATTCACAGCTCTTGATCTCTGCAACCACTTTGTTTGACTTCTCCATTATATTCTCTGCATATTTGTTAAGATCTGTTTTATATTCTGGTTCCTACCTGCTGTTGCTCTCTTCAATAAGTAACTTGGTTCCAATCTAAAGAGTGATGGAAATTGAAAAAGTCTACCTTGTGTTTGGCTAAGAAGTCTCCAGAGGTGCAGTTAGCAGCTGCATTAGTAAAATGGAGCAAACTACTGTTGACTTGAAACACTCTGAAATCCCAGGAAGCGAGAAGACAATGAGGTTCATTGACAACCAAAATGTAAAATTGGGGCGCAGATTCCTACACAGAGGAGCAGAGAGAGTTAGTACCAATATTGTTACATGTCCTTGTTCCAGAAAAGTACCTGTTTTCACAGATATCTCATCACAGTTACTCAGAGAGAGGTACTGGTAAATCTTATCATCAGGGTACAGATTTGGCAGGAATATCATTTAGCTAATAATTAAGGATAACCAGAATGCAAACTAGGTGTTTCTCTTTAGCTTTCCAGGATATGGGATGCATAGGACATCCGAAGCTGCTGAACAAAGAATTAATTATACAAGTATGCACAATAACCTGATAGATATCCAGTCACATGATACCTTGATTTTTAAAGAAAAATATTCTATATGTGTATATGGACAATAAAACCACTCAAAGTTACCAAAGTTTGCATTTTTTAAAGCGGGGATACACAGGTTTATGTTTCTGTGGATAAGTTCCATTTTGAGTAGCTACAGTTCAACCACAGAGCACAAGTACTGCCCTCACTGTGCCTGAATCCCAGAGGGTAAAGACGATGGTATCCTTTGTGACTGAGGACCTTCAGGCTTGGATGGTGCGGGGACGGCTTGCCTGTATTAATCAGCAATGCTGTGCTTCTCCATCTACAGCCTCATGTGGCTTCTGCTCCCAGGTGGCTTATGCTTCCCCTGGGAAATACACTCAAGCCTATTTTGCTTTTTATTTCAGGATCCAGTTCTGTTTCCCAGACATGTAGGGAATTGGCCCAGTGTGTCACAGGGAGACATATCAGCCTACACATTAGGTGAACAAATGGGTTGGCTCAGCTCCCTCTGCTTCTGCTTTAGTCAGAGGAGACACCCAGGCTCAAGGATCCCAGGAAGGTGTTCCCATGAGCCAGGGGGAGTCTGGCCCCTCAGCCAGCACACAAAGGGCTTCACCTCACCCAAATGTACCTGACCAGAAGTGAAGTCTCTCAGCTGAACTGGTGTCTGTACCACCTCTGTAGCCAGCGGCAATGGAGGGAGGCAGCTCTGGCTGATTCATCCCCTTTTATTCCAGGTACATGGGTAGGTGGGATGAATCATTGTCTGGCACCACCTCCATTGACTGCAGAAAGAATTAGGCAACTAACTTAGGTCAGATGTTTAATTTCTAAATGAGCAAAATGAGGTTAAAGTAATCCCTCCCTACGTTGCACTGTAATGGGAAGGCTAATGACTGCACGTTATTTGAAGAGAGAGGCTGTTCCTCACCGCAGTAAAATAAAATCACTTTGCTACTTGTTTTCAAGCTGTGCTATTTGTTCTGATGGGTGGATCACTGCTGTCTAATACAGCAGGTAAAATGAGAGGAGACATCTAAATCACTGATACAATATCGCCAATTGCTTATATCTTATGCTGGCGTCTCACAGCATGTTCTGTTTCTTGAAGCCTTAGGCATTGAAAGCAAATGAGAATACCAACTTCCTTTTTTTAATATAAACCAGAATTTTATGCTTGTAGTCATGCAGAAAACAAGAGTGAAAAAGCATGATCTGAGTGTGCTATACAAAGAAAAAAAATCAAAACCAAATAAAAAGTACCAAGGATATACTAAAAAATAACAACTCTCCCTCACTTGAAGCTGTTTTTCAAGTCTGACCCAAGATTTTCTTCCTTATGCTTTCAGTAGTTTTGCTCTGTAATAAAACAGAATGAACCCGAAACTGTCTGGCAAACTCCCAGTTAAAAAACCTGACAGTCTCCAGCTGAAGTATCCACTACAGCAAGGTCAGTGTACGACACCCAAGGCATTAGCCTTGTCACCTGTTCCTTCACCAGCTGGACCCTCCAAGAGTTTCCTTCTATTTTCTTTCACACACAGGGACCACATGCAAAGCTCAGAGGCCATCTCTGGCTGGTGCTTGTTAATTGGCCTGTTGTGTGAAAGTAGAAGAGAGTTCAAAAAGGTTGGGCTGCAACGGATACAACCAAGGTTGCACGGGTCCCCAGTCGTGTGGAAGAGTCACACAGCAGTGGGCCAGACAAAATATTTCTACTTTGACTCGTTATCTCATTAGTTGTCCATTCCTTCAGGCCACAGGGCTTCTATAGTCAGTTACAGGTCAAAGCCTGTGTCCCACCCAGAAGAAGAAAATCTATGGCATTTCAGCATGTAATAGGGTTCTTTCCAAACCTTGAGGAAGCCAGTAGAAGCAAGGCTTTAATAATGAGAATTAATGAAACAATGTACTCTAGGTATTGAAGGGCGGTTCAAGAAAGCACAACCAGCCCCACGACGAGCAGTTTCTTGGGGATTTGGCTGAGGGAAAACACATAGAAGTGCAGTTCTCAGTTTGGAAGCAATGCTGCATAAGCATGGGGATGATGGAGTAGGAGTCCAAAAGGTTTCTGTTACTATTTTTCTGACTTCTAACTAGGGTTGCTGGTACATGCATCTTGAAATTAGGAAGAGACTCAATGCAAAAGGAGAGTTCTTATTACTCAGCAATTGGAGATTCAGGACTCAAGCCTTGGCAGTTGCCTTCTGTCTTACTTGGGCAAATCAGTGCTCTCTCAGCCTTCATTAAGTAGCTACATTTGAGATGGACCTGTTCCACTTCATCTTTCACGGATTGTGGATATTTTAAATCACCTTTGAAACACTCTGAAATTCTGCAAGGCAAGGAATTATACACAGGGCAAAATATGACTAATGTTTGTGTGAGTCATCGATCATGTTACCAAAGATAGTTTTAGAGAAATGAATATGCACAAAATAAAGCTGATCCTGCAAATTTCAAAGATCTCCTGCCATGTGTGGGGTGGATGTGAGTACATCAAACAGAGTGCTGGGATTTTCCCAAGCGCCCCATGATAGCCTGCTCCAGCCTGCTGCCCCGAGAGGGAAAACACTGACTGCCAAGCCAAAGCTGAGTGCTTTGGATGTCCCGCCATGACCTGTGGAAAAACAAGGAAGCCTGGAAGAGTAAAAAAGGCATCTCCTCCGTAAGCAGATGAAATTTTGGGAATACTGACCTAAAATGCCCTGCCTGGCCACGCTGCCTGCAGAAGCGCTGACGGAGAGCTGACCCGGATGAGCCAGCCATCTGGTACACACAGCACGCTGCAGTGGGAAGAAAGGGGTGTTGTGCTCCAGCAATACTGTGGCCAAACAACCAGCAGCAGTAGCAGTCAGGGAAATGGCCTTATTCTTTTGGCAAAAGCCTCTCCATGTATACATACGTCTGTTCTCTCACCCACCGCCTGTCTGAATGAGAAATCAGGGCCTTCTTGACATGAGGCAGCACATGCCAGATGCTGAGCAGTCAACAAGACAGATGCTGCCAGGGGGACAAAAGAGGCAATCATATAAATACTTAAAAGCTCCTTTTAATCAAAATGTTCATTGTCCTTTTTAAAAGGAAGGTACTTTTTAATAGCTATTTGATTCCTTTCAAAGGCAAGGAAGGGGTGGAGGAAATATTTCTTTACAAGGATAAGGCATGCCCTTTTTCCCCCATAAATATAATAACTTATTTGAAACTTTCTTCATTTTCTTTTCACAGTGTTTTTTCCCCCATGGGAGCTTATAAGGGAAGCAAACTTGGGACTACTTCTTCGCTCATACATATTTCAATTTTGTGTACAGTATGAACCACGTGTATTCTGAGGAAGAGTGTTCTCAGGACAGGATGGCAGAGCCTTGGTAGGAACTGATCCCCCACAATGCCCCCAGCCTTATCCAATACCCAGAAATCTGCCAGTCGCATTAGGCCCATGAAAATCTGCCTAACAGTCTCCACTGTCTACTTTTGCTATTTGTTTCTGTATTTATTTCTAATACATCTATTGACTCCCAGTCCTGCTTGTAAGGGCAAATAAAAGACAAGCCTTTCCTTGATACAGCGTAAGCACTAAAGGGAAATGCCTGCCTCACCAAACAGTGCCCAGACCATTAGCTGGCAGCATGGCCACTGCTGTTCTAAATCCTACAGTCCAGTGCTCACTGGAGTGGAATTCTTCGCTCTCCCATAGCCAGGTGCTGTTGCAGTCACTGCCTGGGCTGCCAGAGAGCACAAAGGTTTTAGCAAATGAGAAGTGGATACAACACCTAGACTTGCTGCTCCCTCACCAGAGCACCTCCTTGCTCTGAGGAAGCCAGGGCAACAGCTGTCTAAAAGTTCGCTTTAATTTTAAAGCCCAGCTGCCCTCACAGTCTTTGGGAATGGCATCATTGCCTTTGCCCTTTTCAGCTGCATGGAGAAAAGGCAAAGATGTACTGCAGCAGGATGTGGCATCCCCAGTCTCCCAGAGGCTGCTTTCTCCCAGCCTCCCTGCTTCCCTCCCCTCTCCCTGTGAGGATGCTGGCATGGATCACGAGCCAGCTGAGGTCCCAGGGGATGGCACCATCTGCAGTGAGGCTGATGAATTAGATTCTGCTCACCAGTGGCAGGCGGCACAGACAACACCCTGCCTACTCAGCTGAGGCAGAGGTAATGATGGGGGAAGAAACCTTGTTTTGTCATTGTGTCTTTTCCGGAACACATTCCAGACAAATGTTTCCCTACCTTTTCTCATTTGTGAAGGCAGTCTCTGCAACACCTCCCACAGCAAATTCACCGCTAGCTTCCATCTTCAGGATCCTGCAAGTCCCAGTCATGGTCTGTCATACTTTGGATACATAAATAGCGTAAGACCAGAGTCATGTCTTTTTTTCTCATTGTCTGTCTCACCTCTGCGTTAAGTCCCTCTTTCATGTGGTATGAAGAATTCATAAGTAGTTTGGTTGATAATCACAGTCATGTCCAACACAGGTGCTCTTACTCAGGTTTTACTTTGCTTTTCTCTTAGAAAGTGATGCCAGACTTTTATCCGGTGATGGATATTGTCAAACGTGTGGAAAGCTTTGCAATGTGACCTCAGATGATTACTCAAGAGTGTGTTCCAGATGTGTCGTGTCTCCATGACTCATGGCTGCCAGATGGCTGCCTGGGAGAGGGCAGAAAAAGGTACCATTTTAGCATGTTTTTGTCTAACATGACCCCTTGATCCTCAGGAGAAAGCAGACACATGGTGTACAAGAGGTGGTGTTCCAGGAGAGGCCAGATTAAATACAGAACCTCAGGAACACCTCGTTTTGACTCACACCATCGTCGCTTTCTCAGCTCTGTCCCAGACCACGAGGGCTGGTTTCCTGCATACCCAAAAGCAGAAAAGCAGGGAGAAGAGGGAAGCCAGGCTGTTCCCATCCTGGCAGGAGCTGAGTCTTTGCAGGGCAGAAATCCCAACAAAATCCTTTACAGGAGTCACAGTGAGAATCGCTGCTGGGGCAGATGCAGCCCTCAGGGGCTACAGCTCTCCTCGGTGGTCAGGGGTGTTCAGGTGATGGGACAAGGGTGCTGCCAGCTTGTCAGGGTCTGCCATGCATGAGGGGCATGGCCCAGCTACAGGTTCAGGCTGGCCTGAAGGGCCTCAGTCATTGCAGTTCAGGTTTCTCACAGCATCCTCTGTCTATAGGAAATGTCATTCACACCACATTCACAGAGCAGGAAAATATTACGAAAATGCCAGCTGATATGAGTGATTAACATATTTAAAAATTGCTGCTCGATTTCACCCTCTCTTCTGAGGTACTGCCCCTCCTAAACTTTTTAAATTCTACATAGAAAAAAACTGCAGAAGATTTGGAAAAAAATTATTTGATTTCTATTCAGATCAAGGTCTAGTGGTGATACTGCCGGCTGACAATGCAAATAATGAAAAGCAGTTTGTCTTTCCGTGCAAGCCTCACTACCAGTGACTCAGGTGAAGAGACCAAGTTAACAAGGGGTAAACCTTCCTGTGGCAAAACTTCCTGTGCTAAGCTTTCTTTCTGTGCCAGCTAAGTACACAAAGAAATGTTTAACCTTCAATGAACAGCCTGGTTTGATAGAATAGCAAAGAGCTGAAAGGTGCCTCTCAGTAGCAGAGAACCCTACTGTATGGAGGTGAGCACAGAGCTGTTGCCACCAAACCTTCCAGAAGGGTGGTCCTTCTACCCACCCTAACCTACCTCTTTGTGCTGAAGGAGGGGAGGGTTGTCACCTCCTTTTTGTCTCCAGACCCATGCTGCCAGTTAAGATTCCGCGGTAGCTTCCTGCACAGTCAGAATTCATTCCCTCTAACACGAACTCTCAGGACTGGAGCACCTTCAATTATTTACTGTTACTAATCTGTATAATGAATGCAACTTTTTGTTCCCATTCATGAAGTGTCCACAAAGAGGAAGTGCCTTTTACAAGCATGTGCTTTCTTACAAGAGTTTGCATTAGTTCAGGGCTTGTTTTAGAGTTAATGGCTCCGAGCATTAGAAGTCTTTTGCTGTGCAAGCTGTGACCAAAGCTGCCATCCAAGTTTTTCTTTGGTTGGGACAATCAAGGAACTGCAACTAGGACTTGCATTCTCTCCCACGTTGAGTATATCTACCATGATTTTTAGAGGTTTTTATAAAATAGACCCAGGAGTGTTGTGCGGGCACAGCTTTTTTTGACTGCTGGTATTTATGATCCTTGGTTTCTACAGCAATTCTGCAAGTCAGAACCCATTCATGCCTGTAAAAGGTAATAAAAGGGACTAGAGGCACCAGCCATGTGAGTCAGCAGCTTTTATTTTTACAGGCATTTTTGAATACTCGTTGGTTGTATTAACCGAAGGGTCTCTCTTGCCAAACTAAACAAAATGTAGCATGTTGTACGGTAGAGGAAATACTGTCAAAGAGGCTATATCCAAAACCTGTCCAAGCAGAGGGCCAAGTTAGGTGTGTTCTCAAAACTTTTGCAGTAGCTTTAGATAGCATTGCAAAGTGAGCATCTCTCCAGCCTTTCTGTCCTCTGCCTGAGGAATGAATGGGTCAGCAGAAGGGATCCAAAATTGTTGCGTCACCTCATAGAGCTCCTGATGGCTGGCCACACTGCCCCACAGCTGCACACAAATGTGGAGGAGGCAGTTGCACAGTGTTTCAGCAGCCCTCGTGGTAGAACTGACTGGATTCAATGCAGACAGTCCACACTTCTTACTTCTCCAAACAGCACAAGCGATGTCAGTGACTCTTACAGTGTCCTGACTGGGACACTGCAAAATCTCCAATGAAGTCTCATTGAATTCTGTGGAAGCTGGATCAATTCAGACTTTTCCCTGCCATCAGCAGCCTTTCACATTTCTGAAATGCATCTCTGAAGGCTTGATTTCAGGTGCTGATGCTCAAGCCAGTGTAAAAACAAAGAGACTGCAGAATGAGTGTGTCTGCAGTAGCTCGTAAGATATTCAGCTCTTCCTTGCAGTAGGAGGCAGCTGATTCATGCTTCATTAACCTGAACGAAATTTGTAATCTTCCCTCTATCCCTAAGCAATAATTAACAGCTGAGTGCTGTAATGACTTCATGTTTTACTAAGACTTCATTTTTTACTAAATATAAACCAGCACATTTACTAGCACATTGAGGAGTATTACCATTAATAATTAAAAACTGAACTACAACTGTCCAAATAAATGAAAAGAGTATGTTTTATAATGCATGATTTTTGCTCTTATATTGCATTTAGTCACTTTCTAATTTGCAGCATCTACTGGTTAACTGCAAATTAATGCTATTCTGATGCACATATGTTTTACCAATGAATTTTTAACATCTGTAGTTACTCTCTCTCTGTGAAAATTACCTGTGAGTGCAACTGGGAGAGAAAGCAATTGGCCAGAAGAAAAGAATGAAGGGTAAAGAGAATAGAAGAAACCCACAAAACACCCAGGAAATATCCTACTTCGCATCTTGTCTTTTAATCACCAGGACTCATGGGAAGATATTTTGCTTTGCAGGGTTTCTGAGATCCTTTGCCTTGTGGAAAATTACAGCAGCTTCCTTAGGACGAGACTTGATTTTGTCCAATTATTTGGAGAGCAACATACAGATTAACATGTGGACTCAAGAGGAAAAAAGATGAGATAGAAAAGAAGATTGATAATCATAATTAAAAGTCTATGAGACACTCATATATGATGCTTTGTTACTGAGGTAGGTTGTATTGTCTCGGTGCCAGTGGAACTTAACAGCAAGTCATTAGCCATCAAATCACTAATACTGATTTTAAATCAAATAATGTCTCTTTGAGATTTATCTGCAAGAGCTTGGGTGTCTGAAAAATAATGTGGTACTTAATCATTAGACCAATTAAGGGCTGCAGGTTAAATATGCTGCATAAAAGAGATCCAGTGTTTTCTGCAAGACAGAAAACTCTGGACCCCTGCTAAATCAAATATTTTAAGTCAGATCTATGAGATCAGAATTGGACCTAGCCTATCAGATTTTTATCTTTTTTTCACAAGGAGATTAAAGACAAGACCTCATTACATGTGGTCAACTGCTGTGGCATATTATTTTAAATGTAAACATTACAAAGTGTGAGAAAGAGAGGAAAACAAAATGGATTGAATAAAAGCATGTGCCTTTCTTTTTTTACCTTCTAGTATAATTTACATACACTCACCTTCCTGTTTACATTGTAAAAATAGTCAAAATCCATGAAAATAGAATCACTTCCTAGCTTGCACTTTAAAAGAAAGCTTGAGCCTGGAGGAAATTTCACAGCTGAGCTGTAGGCTTGTGGGGAAAAGGAGGCTTTATAACACCAGTGCTGCTGACACAACCTTCAGTGCAGAGATGCTGGGTTCTTACCATGTGTGCAAGGTCTTTTAGTTTAAGAAGTGATAAAAAAAATGGAAGGCAGTTTGCTTTCAAAGGCGTCACTTTTGGTCTTACTATGGGAGGGTTGCAGTTAGGAGGATACATAATTGCAATTCATGATCTCTCTCTGACCAAACCCTCTTTAACACCTTTTTTTTTCCAGACAGAATTCCTTTTTGAAGTGAGTGAGAAGTTCTGAACAGGGTATTATAATATATAGTTATGCAGCAAAGCCCAAATTGCTCAATATAATGGGGAGGAGCATAAAAGCTGCAGACACTTGCATTAAGGAGGAGAGAGGGGTCATAGATAAAGCTGCTCCTCTGCTTCCAGCATTGTACAGGTTCTCCTCTTTGCTACATCTCTAGGGAGGACTCAAAGCACTGTGGCAATGCAGCCAGCTGTGCTCATGTTCACTCGGGCCATACAGTCCCTATGCACCCTGTTGCACGACAGGTTATTCTAGGAGATACTGGGGTCCTCTTTCTTTGGTCAGTGGAAAAAAAACCCAGCTAAGTATTTTATCCCAAAGGACAAGCCCAGGGAGAAACAGAAGAGTGAATGAGGACATGGATTTACAGATTTTCCTGCTATGGCTTCAGTATTAGGGCAGGGCAGTTCAGGTTAGCACAAATAAGGCCCTTTTTGGTGCCTTCACAGAAACTGAAATAGCAACGATTAGCACTCCTCATGTTCTTTTCTTGGGGGTAGCTCTAAGCAGTTTAATGTCACCTCACTGAAAATCCACAGTAGTTCTCTCTCTAAGATGCGTTTGACTAACCTTTTACAGCCCTCCAGGCAGGGAGAGGGGCAAGAAATCGAGATGGCTGGCAGGGACACAGAAGCAATCTTACATGATGTCCTAGTTTGGACAAATTTGGAGGAAAATATCCTCTGATAGAAGACAAGTTACAACGACCCCTCCCCCACCAGGTTTGGGGGGAAAAAAAAAATTTTCCTAGAAGGAAAGTTAAAGAGTTAAAAGCTATTTATTTAACAAACACACAGGAAAAGAATAATAATGCTAAGTAATGAGATCTCTCTCTGTGGAGAGAAAACCTGGGAAGATTTCAGAGTCCTTCTGTAGGTGTGGTCTCTCTTCTCCTCCGAGCTGGGTCGGCGAGGGCCCACCCCCCCGGGCTTCCCGGAAAAACTTCTCCTGATGTGCTCAGATGTTGTCGAAACAGTCCAGAAGAGAAGAAGAAGAAAAAAACCAAAATCCTAAGAAAACAAAGTTCAGCTCTCCGTCTCCTGCCAGGGAAAAAGAAGAGCCAAAAAAAAGTTGGCTGAAAAACCCAAGGGTACCACAGAAGCAGAGGAGTGTCTGTCGGTGTCCTTGAAATACCTGTTTTCAAAAATTTGTTCAGTTTTTTTCCTCTCTTCCCTCTCAGGCTCAGTTTAAAGGCACAGAAAGATTGGTGGGCAACAGAGCAGTGATATGGGATACACATCATAAAGTCACTACCCCAAGACACATGATTTTACAGTGAGGTCTCTGGAGAATGCAACTGGGGCTCCATGACAAGGAGTTACACTGCTACGATGTGTGCTAGAGTACCAGTAATGATGCTTCCCACACCACTGCCCTGCAGCTCCACTGACAAACTGCAGCACCAGCCACGCAGGGATCCCTCTTGCCCCTGGGCTTATTGGTTGAGTACTTCGGCATGAATCATCATGATCGCTTCCCACCGGCACCTGCTTGTTTGTGACATGTCCTCATGAGAAGCATAATGAAGGAAATGCACCCAACCCACAGCAGTGTGGAGCACATGGTATTGAACGCATTCCCTTTAATGCCACCCGAGGGACTGTCATCAGAATACTTTGCAATACATCAGCCAGGGACATTATTCCAGGCCTTATTCTTTTTGGAAGTTTTTGAGTCTGAATAGAGAGCTGAGCTTTCTGAAATTGTAACTACCCACTGCCAAACCCACACTACTTTCCATGGTGTGAGCTGTGGGCCACATTTCTAGATTACATGTTTGTAATCTAGAAAGTAAAAATCAAAGATCATCCTTACCTGTCATTTGGCCTCCAGTTTCTAAAACACTAGCTTTTGTTCTCTACCCTGTTAACTGTTTCCTCACTATTTATCTGTTACAGGATTTTTGCTGTGGGGAAACAATCATCTTTTGCACCAGCATTTCACAGAAACCAAAGTGGAGCCTTGAGGGTATGTCTGGGACACAGGCGATGTCTGCCGTGTCACTTGGTTTCATATCTCTGGGAAGTCACGAAGCGGTGAAAGCCTGAAATGGAAATGCCCTTTCCCATGCCTGGGGGTTATGACCCCATCTGCTGCCTAGGCCACTGACCTTCCAACTCCACACCATGCATCCCCAGCTCTGCTGGAGCTCCTGCCTCAAGGACTTGACTGCAGATGGTCCATGGGAGCCATCCTGCTTCTTACCCCTCTTGACTCCATCCCTTCAGGGAGGAAACACAGACCTTGAGCTGCAAGAAGAATCAAGGACGTGGTTCATCCTTACCTCAACTGGAAAATGCTGGAGGGACCCAGCCAGCCATCTGGCTTCTCCATCAGGTTGTTAGCACTGTTTCACAGAGGAGTCTTTAAAGTCAGGAAGTGACCCCGGATCACTGGTGAGGAAAGGAAGGGGCTACTGGCCAAGCATTTCTGATTTCAGCTTCTTGTGACTCCAAGAATACCACAGATCTTTGCTGACGGCTAGAAATTAGCCCATCAGAGAGATAACTTATTCAGAGACCAAAGTTACTTTAAAGATCTGGGTTTTGGAAAGGAATAAAGCAAAAGTGAAAGGTTCATTCCTGTTCAGCATTTCTACCCATCCACAAGAATCCCAGGAGTTAGTAAATCTGTCAGAGTTGTTTTAATAACTCTCAGCTAAAGCCTAATTCACTAAATCTGTCAATACAGAAAAGCTTTATTGCTGTGGAAAAGTAGATCCACTCAGTGCAAGCATGTATGTTGCTAAATGTGGGAGGATTATGGACACGGATAATCTCCTACTTTTGCTGCTGGTTTATCTTGTTTATTAACTGTCCTCTATTCCAGAAGTCTCTCTTCCCATTTGCCAGGATTTTGTAGTGTATGTATAATTACAGAGAGACACCTATGCACACAGAGTTGCACGTATATGAGTACCTACATGTACAGTTTTCTACATTGCTGGAAGTGCTGCCCAGGCATCTCCATTAAAAAAACAATCATATTACTTGCTGAAATCTTTCTCAGTTGTTAAACTTTCTGGCTGAGTTGTGGCAGATCTGAGCAAGTTGCTTTATCTCTCTTCTTAGTTCTGTGGCTGGAAAATGGGGACGACAGACTTACGTGTACAGCTCTTTAAGGTGCCTCAGGTGCTGGAAGGAGGATGGAAACTCCCAGGATAAAAATAGAGGACATGACCTGGGACATGTTCAAGGTTACACAGAAGTTCCTGATGACCGATGCAGGCATTTCATCAGGCTTTTCATGCGACACCAGGCTGTGCATTTTCTAATAAGGCTAGAAAGAAAACCAGAACAGGTACACTGTTCACTGCACAGCTGTGCAGCGTCCATCCTTCCAAAGGAAGAGGTAAAGGTTCTGACAAAACAATTATGTGCGGGTGAAGTGAAAGTCTGTGTTTGTATCGGGTACATGCACACGCACACACACGCACAGGGTTACTGGTGTAAAAACTCCAAAGGCAACCTTATCACAGTCACTTCCCTGCAGCTGGCTTTGCAGCCTTGAAAACCTAAATGTTCTTCTAATATTGGACTTTTGGTATGGTGTTTTATGACTTCATTTGTCATATAGTTTTTTCTTAGGTACTGCCTTTATTTGTGCTTTAAACTGGAGGATATGTGGAGAAAGGGTGATAACTTGCCTATAATAGGGGGCAGAAAGAACAATTTCCCTGCCTACTTTTGCACAAAACAGAAGCAAAATATTCAGTGTAAGAGAGTTTTGATGATACCTTATCTTTCAAGTCTTTCTCATATTTTCCAGTAATGGTGCTATTATGTATCTCTGATTCTTTTTATGATTACAGCCTGTGACATCCTAGTGCAGTGCATGAATTTATACGTTTGCAATGATATGGAAGCTTTCATTTCCACTTCGCTGCTTCCCTTATCTACCAGCTGCCCATCATTCTCTGTCTCTTTGGCGCCTTCTCTTTTTTCCTCACTCCTTACCCTCCTTCCCCCAAAAAGAAAAAATCAATTTTCAGTTGAAAAATAATCTTGGTGTGATAACTTTCTGACCCCGGGTGGAAATACTTGTTATAAATGAGACCTGCTCGCCCCACATCAGTGAAAGGGGGGATGAGCTAGACAGCACCTAAAATGGAGAGTGTGTAGAAGTCCAACAGATGTGCAGCAGGACTACCCCATGCAGGACTGGGAAGGCTGGAAAAAGTCTGTCCCTTTGCTCACCGGGGTGCTTTAATCACAGTGGCCAAAACAGTGACGATTTTCTTTATGGCCTGGTAAGGACGCAGGTGGCCTGGAAAGACTTTTATTTTGGTGATACACAGGAATAACAATGACTGAGAGATCAGAGAGCTCTGATATGTCCTACCTAAGCCCAGATCCTTAAACCCCCAAAGAGTGCTCTGCATGCTGGGAGAGGGAAGGGAAGGGAAGATGCAGTAGGTGCCATCGATGTGGCCCATGGACATGGTACAGAGCTGGGAGCTGACCTGCCTCAGGATGATCACACACTCTGGCTGCAGACAGCTAGTGGAAGGGATTTGGATCTCTTTTTTGAGTAAATCCTCTCACCTTTCTGACCATAGACAGAGTCTAGGAACAGGTCTCTAGCCTTGGCAAATAAATTAAGGACAGTGAGCATTTACTCTTCTAAACCTCATTCTTCTTTTCCATGTGCCTGAACTTCTTTTTAGAGAAATGGTTTATTTTCATGATGTGGGATTTTTCTGTTTGTTTGGGGGGTGGGGTTTTTTTTTCCTTTGGGTTTTTTTTTTGGGGGGGGGGGTTGTTTGGCTTTTTTTTTTTGTTTGTTTTAAAATAGCATGGATAAAGAAGACTGAGGGGAGAGTTAGGCACTGCTGACTTTATGCAATTAAAGCCACTGAGAAATTTAACTCCCTGTAGGGAGGTCTGCAGGCCTTAACCTCTGTCCCATAACCTTCCTGCCGTGAGCTGCAGAACACTGCTGGTGGTGGCTGGGCTTGTGCCTCTGGGGTTGATGCCATTGCTCCCTGTTGTCACCTTGGCCAAGTCCCTGGTATGCTCCCAGTGCCTCTCCTTACTGCTGTTTTCCTGAGCCCCATCTGCTCCCAGGAAAGGGGAGGAAGGTGCAAGCCGCAGAGGACAGACTGACCACCACATTTCCCTGGTTCCCACCCAGTGTGGTGCCAAGGTAAAAGCAACCGTGGTACCCTGGCAGTGGAGCTGCTCTGCCTCTCCGCTCGCAAACAGCTGTATGATTCACTTAGCAGCCTGCAGACCACAGCCTCTCCTGCTGTAAAAGGCTGCTTCATTGATCCCAGTGAGCACTTCAAGCCTCTCCACAGATAATTTAACCACAGGTGTATTTTATCTCCACGTACTTTCCTGGAGTTACACATGGCCTTCCCAGAAGCAAATTTGGTTCATTGGGTTTTAGCCTTTGATATATCCCCTTATGCAAACTATAGCTTAGAAAATACATATTTATCATGTTCTCAGTAAAAGTAAAGAGAAAAAGCCACAATTTCTTCAGGAAAAAAAAAAAGCTGCTCAGTCTTCAAAATTTCCTCGACGAAAATTAAATAATCAGCTTAAGTTCTATTTCCTATTCCCTTCCCCAGGATAATATTAGTTTCTGCTTTCACAAAGCACATAGATCATCCTCAGCAGGAAGCCAGGTAGAGTACATTAAAGAAGAAAAGATATAGTGGAATGGGGTTTATGAAGAGAAGAGCAGTGCCTGGTGGTCTAACCATGAAACATTGTCTGACTGAGGTAGGTTTAATCTTCTGCTACACAGACACCTTCTAAGCAACTTATCTTCTTGTGGGATATTTTTAATAGCTTTTTCAAAGCAATGAATAAGGTCTTTCTCAGTGTCATGCAGTGATCCAGTATACTGCAAATCATTCTAGCTACTAAAGGTGCACAGACCTCAGGAATTTCACATTTAAAATAAATATTTGCTCACTGAGTCTTTCTTAGAGCTAGGCATAAAGCAAGGCACTGCCCCAAAATGGAACTTTGTTACTGCAAGTCCAATTTACATAGATAGAAAAAAAAAAGAGATAAAATTTGGATTCCTGTCCAGCAAAAACCCGACTAAATTTAAGCACCATTTGATTTGAAGGCCTTTTTAAAAACATGCAGCAATCATAGGTTATAGCTGAAATACAATTTCAAATAGATGGTGGTCAACAGGAGATGCTTATGTCTAATTCAGGCATAACATTGAGATTGGCCATGTTTCTGATGAAAGGTATATCTGTGTTGCAGTAGGAACTGGGGTTGTTGGGGAAGAACAAAACAGCAACTCTTACAGCACAAGCAAACCAAAAAAGTCAGTTAGGAAATGTGACCCTGGGCTGTGTCTCTGCTTTTCTGTCATTCACCTCCTCCAACACAGATCTGAGGACTCCAAGAAGAAACCTGGGATAGCAGCCCCTTTAATGTCATGTCTCAGAAGATGATGAAGGTGCTGGGTGGGTCTTGCACTTCTACCTCCAGCTTGTGTGGTTCAGAAAGAGAATTTGTGCTGCTGCTGGCGATACACGAGCCAGCGGTGCAACACACAGTTGGAGAGCTACAAGCGCCGAGGTGGATGGGCCACAGACACTCCTGGGCCCACAGCTCCCACCTGGCTGGTAAGCTGGTGTCTCCCAAGGAGCAGATCTATTTAATTACAGGCACCAAGCAGCCACGGTCACTTCACGCATAACTCTTATCACCCAGTCAGGCCTGGAAGTGCGTTTTTCTAATCAAAACTGAAAGGGGTGTTTATCAAATCAGCCTTTTCCCATGTTGCTGCTGTTTTGGGCCATGATACAAAATCAACCAAAAAATTGCTGGAGCTGGATACATCTGAGCCAGTTGCCCTTAACTCGCTTTATGGCCCAGGGAGAGAAGGATCCCTGTGAGGTTAGCTAAGCTTCCACTCCTTCTGTGTGTTGACACCTTTGAAACAAACCACTGGTGACAGGCTACTGCTTTTATTGCCACCTTCAAAATGGGAAAATACTGTTGCCTGTCTCCATCTCCCAAAGGTTTTGCAAGACTTAATTCATCTACTCCTCTGCTCACTCCTCTTCTAAATGGCTTTGAGGTTCCTGAAGAGTAGGAAATTAGCAGGTATATGTAAGGTCATGTTAGCTCACCCACCCTTTGTTCTGATGTGGCTCTGTGTGATCAAGTTTTAGAGGAAATACTGTGCTCAAACCAGTGCTAAACTCAGCAGGAGTGAAAACCTTGCATTGCTTAAAAAGCAATGGTTCTCTTTTGGCATACCCTAATATACTCATTCCCCATAAGTGTTCATGTTATCACTTCTGCTTGCCTTGAGATCTCAGCCGTAAATAAAATCATTGCTAGAAGAAGAACAAAAGAGCTTTCTGGACTGATCTATCATTTGCATTTTTAGTGTTGCAGTCTGTGTGTGTTCACATGCAGAGGTTTTGCCTGAAAGTTGATTTGGTCTGAGGAGTGTCCTTTTTCCTGCTCCGTCTTCATCTTCACAGTTTGTTGAGCTCTCCCACTGCCAGCCCAGGGACTGCCTGAGTGCCGGCAACACCTCAGCGGTGCTTTTGTTCTGACAGCCTCTGAGGGCCCGGTGCTGTCAGCAGGCTGGCAGTGGTAGGACACCTCCAGCAATGCCCTGGAGAAAGTGTTACTGTCAGGAAGCGTTTGCACATGTTTCTTTTTTGGCTGTGGCTGGTGGTAGGGACATAGGCAGACTGGCAATTGGTGAAGCCAGGCAAAGCAACTGCTTCACTCACTCCAGCTCATGTATCTTTCCCTACCTTCCAGTCCAGCTGTTTTTCCTTCCAACATGGGAAATGTGGCTTGAGCGGCCACACAGGAAGATGTGGGATGCCAGTGATTGCCTACATTCCAAGGGACCCTGCAGCTGCCAGCTATGACGTGCCAAATCCAAACCTGAACCTGAGATCTCCCAAGGGGGCTGAGCGTAAGGACGACGTGTGCTTTATGCAAACTATCCAGGTCCCTTGCTCCCCAAGGGCAGGTGACTAATGTTTTGCCCCAGCACAGACTCTTCACAGAGCTGGGCCTTGGTGAATGGTGGAGTTCCTTCCCCCATCCCAACACTTAAAAAGAAGAAAAATAACAGCATCATGTTTTTAACTGAGGCAGTTCTGCATTGGTATTAAGTTTCACCGTCATCCCTGTTGTTAGCTTCTTATGATAGGGCCCCTGAGCTGGATCCTTCATTGCATGCACACACTCAACACTGGCTTCACTGGAGCCCTGGCTGGTGCCCTGGGTATGGGTGCTACCAGAAACACAGCACGGATGCAGTCAAAAAACTTTACTCTTTTGTAACTCCAGGATAAGAAAACTTTATAACCCCTATTTGAAAATGGAATAAGAACATTATGCTACTTCTGAGGGCTTTGTTAGGCTTTTCTTCCAGCAGGTTCCACATAATGTCATTAAACCAACATCAGGGAACAAGCAAGCACATACAGGGTCACAAAAAATGGCCAGGATAGGGCTCATACACACTTGGCCTCCCCTGTATGTGTGTGACAGTGCTGGTCTGAGAGCATCCGCTTCTCTGTGAGAGCAGGTATGTACCGCTTGGGCACAACTTGCCTTTTGTAGGAGTGGGCTCTGGCTCTTGGCAAAGCTCCTAGAGTTTGGCTTGCTTCTGCACAGCAAGCTCAGGGAGCACTGCTAATGCACTGAGGTTTTTCCAGGCAAAAAAAATCTTTTCAGCTGAAATTACCATCAGGAAACTTCTGGTGCCAGGCTATATAGGTTTATATGTACATGTATTTAAGGTACCACCGAAAGCAAATATACTGCCATGAGGAAAATGTCCAAGGAGATCATAATGCACACTAACAATGATCCAATTTATTAATGGTAAGTGACATGGGAAGGAAACATTTGATGTGGGACCATCTGCTTGGAGCTGTGGCAGTTCTGTAGCGTGGGGCGAGCCGGAGCACAGGAGTCGTGAGTAAGCAAGGGCTCCCCGCTGCACTTTGACGCAGGTGGCTCTGTAGCTGTGAAAGGAGATTTTTGAAGGACATGGGAGTTTACTAATTAAAAAGATAAATCTCCTGAATTGCACTCCTATAATTACATTGTCATTACAGCAAACGCGGCTAAATTAACTTACAGGAGCATGGCTTTTGCCTTGCCCTGTAATGTTTATGTACAAATCCCTTCGTGTAGCAGCCCCTTGACTGCTTTGCTGGCTTGTTTAGTACCATATGTTCCATCCTGTACACTCCAATGGGCAAATACAGTCATCTTAATAATCCCAATAACTACATCTCAAAATCCAGAACATTGATTTTGGTCATATGGTGCTGAGCCTCCACAGTAGCGGGAGAGTCTGACTCACTGCCTGAGTTCAGATCACCTGTCAGAACTCATCTTTTCTCCTTAAATCATTGCATTTGGTATTCTTCTGCCACAGCAATACACTCAGACCTTTACTTCCTGCAGAGCTCAGCCATGATTCCCCACAACTCAGCATTGTGCCTTGGGATGGCTGTGCAAGGTGACTGTGATTTAAGTGAGGCTGACTTGTAACCTGGGAGGCAATGCCAGTTTGTGTTGAAGCTGGGGAGGGCGGGAAATATTCATACCAGAGAAAAGGAACAGTAATACCAAAGTCCCAGGCTTTGCAATGAGAAACACAAGCATGGTTAACAGTCCAGTTTTTCCTCCCGTGCCATTTGGGTGATGCTGTTGGGTGACTGCTGTCAGACTGTGAGCTGGCAGGAGGGGATAAGGGATGTGCTGCGAAGAGCATCATGGGCGACAGAGAAAGGCAGCACCTTGTTAAATGTGTTTAATATCAAATGCTAGAAAAAAAATGCATCTTACTTCCACTGGAAGATATACATGAGACAAATAACAATACATTTCTAGTCCTCTTCTCTCTAAAGATAACTTTGAAAAGCTTAATAGACTTAAACAACTGCTTAGCACCACAAAAAATATGCTTAACTAATATCGGCCCAGGATGGTCCTGTAAAGCAAAGTTCAACTGGAGAATGCCAAACCCTTGTAACCTCTGTAAGAGCAGGGTTAGCTGTGGGCTGCCAGCTCACTTACCAGCTCACACATACTGAGTAGGGCAGCACAGCCTGTCCCAGAGAGCCCACAGTGGATGAAGCCTCTATTGATGCCCAGCATGGTCCAGCTGCATCCCCTGAGCCAAGAGCAGAGAGCTCCCAGCAGGTTTGGAGTCACTGTGAAGGCGCAAACAAGCTCCCCAAGAGGCTCATCCACTGCCAAGCACAGTTTCAAGGGCACCGATGGATGTGCTGGCCAGAGCTGGGCTGGGAGACGGGCAAGAGCCGAGCAGAGCTGAGCACTACTCCCCTGGCAGCCAAAGGGCAGTGGCCCCAGCTGTCTGCCACTTCTGTTGGCAGCGAACATGAGGCCTGGGACTGAATCCTGCCTCCCCATCTCCCTTGGGTAGTCTTCTGATGGAGTGGAGAGGGGAGCCACTCTTTTAAAGCCTTATTAAACTATCTGGGGTCACAGAATGTAACAACATGAGGGGTTAGGAGTCACATAAATTTCTAATCCCAAGGCTTTTAAACGCCTGGCCCTAGGGAGGAGCCCTTCCTTCTGTGTCACTTTGTGGAATAAAACGTCAGTGCAACAACAGCTCCAAGTTCTTTGTATGTCTTTGCAAATCTTCTCTGAAATGAAGCAAAACAACAGGACAATAACTCTCCTTGTTTGGCTGGCTCGACATCCAGCTACGTGTCAGAAATATCCATAGGTCAGCCAAGTCACGCTCGTAGAGGGGGAGAAACCCTCACTGTCTGCGCTCTTTTATAGGCATACGAGCTTGGTCCTGGGAGGCAGGATTTTATGCCTTGCATAACATGCTGTTAATAATCAACAAGGTCAAATGTTCCACTAGGACAGGGCTGTGGATTAATCATGGCCTTTGGTAGCCAGGTTTCAAGAGGAGTGACACTGCCCTCCACCCCTTCTGTTGCCCTGCAGGAAGTGTGGGTGGATGGAGAGGAGAGAACAACCGGAAGGAGGACAAGGAAGGCACCAAGGGGTCATAGCTCATAAAGGATCTGAACCTGCCACACCTTTTCCAGCATCTAGCCTGCTCTGAAATGGACAATGGGCAAGTTTGATACTGTCATTCAATGATTCAGGCTTCAGAGGATCTTTCTGCTGAGAGCCATCCTGAGAACTTCCTTCAGATGGTTTTATTCCTGAATTCAGGATGAGAAACAAAAGCTGATGTTCAGCTCCGCCACTGGTGGCTGCAATGGCATTTTGTCTTGGGTGACTTTTGTCTGGTCCACCGTCTTTGAGAGCTTCACTTTGTGTTCAGTGATGGCAATTGCAAATAATTTCTTCTTTCATGCATTTTTTTCCTATGGGACCCAGAGAACAGGATCATCATAAAGAAGAACAGGGAGGTCACCACCTTTCCTTTTAACTTGTTCAAAAGTCTACACATTGCACACTTCATTGCCCTTCAGTGTCCATGATGAAAATAAATATGTGAAGCTTTGCAGCACTGAGGGGCACAGGTACCATCAAATGGGTACTCACAAACACAAATTTCAGTTCCCCTGCTTCCAGGAACCACACACAGAAATCAGACGAACAACAGCTGTGTCAGCCTCTGGCTTCATATTTCTCCTCCATAAGTGCATCCAAACAGGTTAACAACACAGCCCAGCACACGCTTTTCAGCAGTATGTGTAAATAACCTGGAATTACCAAATTGTTCTGCTGTACTCATTCCTCACTTGGCAAAGCAGAGACCTTTGCAGTTCCTCACACTGCCACTGATGTATTTGTACTGTAACTCTGCATCGCCCATCAGCTCCCCCCACGAATCCCACATTGTTAGCACCATATGGATATAAAATAAAAAATGGTCTGGCATACAGATAGAAGTAAAAAGGCAACCACAGGTGAAAAGCCTGCCGCGTGGATAAAATAGAAATAGGATACTGGGCTGAAAGCAGTCACTGATAGCATTGTTCTTCCTACCTGATGTAAGGCACACGCATCACTTCTGATTCCCCCTGGGCTGTGGGGCAAATAAGGTGCTATTCTGAATGAGGAAGTGCCTCAGGGCACAGTCAACTCCCTAGTTACCTCTAATCCCTGGAGGAGCCATTCTGCAGCTGTCCTCGGCCAGGTGGTGAGGGCTTCCCCCTCTGCTCACCCCTGCTACCAAGCTCAGCAATGCTGACTGCTCTAGACAGCGTCAACACATTACTGAAGACTTCTCCACCCCTTCCCCACTGCTCCCCTGGCCCACCTGTGTGGCAGGCTCAGGAGCCAGGAATCAGAAAGGCAGGCACGTTCAGCACAGTCACCCTCCAGGACTTCTTCCTTCGTGGCAGCATGGTAAAGGCTCATGCCCCTGTCCCATCACCAAGTGATGGAGCTGCAGGAGTAATCATGGTGCCTGGCTGTTTGTGTGATGGCTGAAACCAGATTCACCCCCATTGCAGTCTAAGGCAAGGGAACTATTTCCTAAGAGAAGTGTCCAGGCACCGAGGTATGTATATGCTTCTATAAATACTCAGACAATGTGGTTACTGTCAGCCACAAAGACTGAAAAGAAAAAAAAGGGGGGCAGGGAGAAGAAGAAAAGCCATTCCATGCCCATCACTACCCAGTGAAACAAGTCATGCATTCAAATATGGCTTCAGGCCTGGGCATTCTCAGAGCAGTTGTTTTACTAACAGCACTGCTCCATTTTTACTCTGTAATTTTTGCACAGTAACCCTGGCAATGGAAGGAGTGACAAGTCCATGTTCCTGTCATGCTACCTTGAGCTGTTTCAGAGACCTCTTGGAGAAAACACCTTGCTGGAAACCTTTGCTTTTCAGCATATTTTACTTCTGTTTGGTTTTTTTTTTCCCCTGAAATGTATTTATGGGTGACTCCTGAAGAGTGTATCTGCACTGCTGTCATGCAACAGATGTCCTTGTGGTCTGATCCGACCGGCACCAAGCACTGTGCCACTGCATCTACACAATTACCACTGCTATAAGCTGCTTAAACCAGTCCTGGTTCAGGAGCTGCACACTAAACTGTGCTGCCTGCCCCAGCCAGGTACTGCCGGAGCGCACTGGGAGTATCCCCACAGCAGACTCCTGATACCAAAGGTGAGAGCAAGGTTATCTCTAGTAGATGTGGCCATGGTGGCCAGGTGTGGTCACCTTCCCCCTTCCCGAGGGAAGGAAGAGCTTATGATGCAACTGACAGAGAAGTGGAAGAGGCACACCATGATGCAGATTTCCACCCCTCCATCCTCCAGCACATCCATGAGCTGCCCCTTGTGTGGAGACCCAACGCCACAGCTGGAGCTCCTCAGCACATTGTGGGGGTCTTCGAAAAGGAAAGGGTTTCAAGCATGCACACAGCCCTGCCAGGAGCATTGTCTGTAGCTACCGTTTGCCAAATCACACAGAGCCTGGCTTTTCTCAGACCTATTCAGCTCTAGTTTTCAGCCTGTATGGTCACAGCTCATGAACATCTTGA